>JAVQJZ010161661.1:0-13040 GCA_036025355.1 Leiopotherapon unicolor
GTCAATTTGAGTAAAATGTTGGAAAACAGGAATATGATAATAAACTGGAATGATGCAAGATGTAGAAAATGTATTTTGATGTCATCCTATAATTGTATATTAGATGGGAAAATCCAGCCTAACAGGTAGTACTGAGTTCATACAGACAATCCACACTGACTACATTTATACATTTAGAGATATTTAAACTACACGTATATGCTCTTCTGTAAGCTCCTCTGCAGCATGCTGGTCTCACCATTGGGAGCGATTTTTGGTTCAACGTCTCAACCAAGGAAACTTTGACACAAACTGTGACTGGAGGATCTACGTACTTTCTGAACCTCTAAACCTGTGATTAGTAGACGACAGCTGCCAGAGCAACAGCCACCACAGGACCTCTGAACTCTGAGGCTTGAATAATATCAGTCATGTATAGAGGGAGATGAATAACCAGGTTTCTCTACTTGCTTAAGATCAAAATCAGGATAAGACTCACCAAAATGCACAGAAACACACTCACAGCTGCTGCTCTGCAGGTGTGAGATTTGCAGGTGGAGGTCCCACAGACGGAGGCCTCTGTGTGTATTTAGGTTGCTGTTGTTCAACGTACTTACACCTCAACATCCTTTCTGACAAATACGTTTCACATATAGGCTACTTAATTAACTCTAAAAAACACTGTGATTATGTTGATCTAAACCATTACTTTAAATATACATCTAATAATACTAATAACACTACTCACAGTGCAGTCACACAGTAGGCCTACAGTCATCTGAATGCTCTTTTATTTATGAACTGAAAAAGCAATGCAAGTCTGTTTGTGCAGCACATTTCACACAAAGACGGTCAAAACAAAGGAAAGGAAAGAGCACAGAGACATGATGTGAAAGTGAAAATCACATGAAACAGAGCTGGACTGTGGGGGCCTCATCTGAACTAGCTGTTGGTGAGACCCCGCAGTCTCTCTCTCTCTCTCTCTCTCCCTCTCTCCCTCACACGTTGTTTGTGCAGTGACGCGGCGCTGCCAGCAGGGGGCGGCGCGTGTCCGCGACAACAGGAGCGAGTCTGAACCGGTTTCCTGCTCAGTCTCATCCAGCCCGCAGGGATGGAGACGAGGGGTGAGACTCTCTGCAGTGTGTGTTTTTCTTACGTGTTTTTAAAATAATCAGTAGTGTCAAGCATTTTTACTGAAAATACTGTTTCAACTTTAATGTGTGTATTTTAGGGATCGGAGTATTTCTGTTTTCTACCACTTTGTATTTCTGTTTTCGTTTTAACAGTGGAGAATATTACACTTTTAACTCCCCTGCCTTTATTTCTCATTTCTTTTCTACAACAGGCTCCATGAGAAATGTTTGGAAATCTTCGGTGTTGAATCATTACCAGATCAAGATGTATTCTGCAAGTGTGTTTTCCCAAGAAAACCTGAAGCATCCTCCTCCTGGGATCTGAACTATGTGAGTGTACCTCTTGTTTTCCATTAAAAACATTTGTTCCGCCTAAAAGGAGTTTCTGAAAGGCACATAGGTTTATTTATTAACTTTTCATAACTTTATTTATCCAAGTACAGACAGACAATGCACATGTTCATTTCTTCATAAAACATCTGCTACCTTACCTATCTCAGCGTAACATGAACATTTTTAGTGATGAAAAATATACATGACTGTGTGTGAGAGAGACATAAACACACTCTGTTGGTCCGCATTTCATTTTTCTTCCAATTAAACGCGTTTGACCAATCAGAAGGCAGCAGCGCCTGCAGTGGGCGGGGCCTCGGCACAGTTACGACACGCCGCGCCGTCAAACAGGAAGCGGCCGGTTTGAGTCCTGAGTGAGGCGGAAGGTTTCTCACCTTCAATGTCCCGCTGCAGAGCTCCGGAGTCGGCTGAGCTCCGGCTGCGAGTCCGAAAGAGCCGCGCTCACTTTCACCCTACTGGACGGTGAATTTCTGAAACTGCGACAGAAGAGAGAGGCTGCCCTGTGAGAGGAGGAGGAGGCTGTCAGACGAGCCTCCTGTGATTCCTGTGGCTCTTTCCAGAAGCTAACTACCTGTGATATCAGAGTCAGTGAGCAGGAGGGTAAGCAGCAGCCCTGAAGTTTGATGTGAATGACACCACATGTAGATTACACACAGTTTACACACACTGACAGGTGAAGATGCACCCTGTCAAAGTGTTGTCAACTATGAAGTTAACCCACTGCTGCTTTTATAAGTGATGAATAGTTTTGAATCTTTTTGTGTGAAAAAGTGTCCAGATTGTCTGTGAATTGTCAATGTTCTCTAGTTTTTTCATCATTTTCACCATGCTGGACTTTTGGGCAACACCGGTCGACATTTTTTTTTATCATTTTTCTGACATTTTGTGGACCAAATAATGAATTGATTAACTGATATTAACTGTTAACTGCAGTCCTGTTGGTGTTATCAGGTTGTTTGGTAATGGACTATGGACAGTACACCTCTTTGATTACATCTGTCTCTACATGGAGTCTTGATGAATTACAGCCAGCGCAGACGTGGGATTTATTCATTTAAAAGACAAAAAAAATCAATATGAATCATGTGCATCCATCATTAGCCAGTGTCTCGTGTCTTAACACACACACATATTGCATTAGTTCATGTGTTCACATTGCATTCACGTGAGCAGTGACATGCACCAGATCCATCCTAATATGTAGCGCGATGATCTTTGTTTAGTTAATGAATAGCTGCGTGTCGGGTGTTGGGTAGTCATAAATGGGAAACGCTCTCAGTCAAGTGACCTGTATCTTTAGCCTGTTGTGTGTGTGTGCGTGTGTGTGTGTGAACTTAATCATTCTCATACAGACTGCGGGACTGTGCATATGCTCCGTCATCATCTGAGAGAAATACAAGACTGTTGTATAACAGGCTGAGCCCATTACTCAAAGGAGACCTCTGGTTTTTGCTTCTTTTTTTTTTTTTTTTTTTAGGAGTGCGAATATTTCAGAGTGCGCAGCGACAGAGCGAAAGATCGACAACAGGAGGGAACGCTGAAGGTTTTGTGTGTTGAAAGAACTTTCTGCTGAAGAGCGATGGAGCTGTCACTGGTGAGTTTTCCAGCTGGAACAATGGAACAATTACAGATACTTTTGTTCATCAGATATTAGTAAGAAGTGAGGAGGTTTGAGCGGGAGGATCTTTGTGATTGTCGGAGGTCCCTGAGGTCAGGGCATCCTGACTTACCAATAACACCAGTCTGACATACTGATGACTCGTATCAGCCTTCTTTTACTGAGCAGACATGCAGGGAGTCCAGAGGCGTGTGAGAGCTGCAGATAGAGAGACAGAGAGCAGGTGAAAGGTTGAGATTGGGAAAATGGTGTTGTTACATCACAGCCAAATAATACAACAGAATTAATTTTTCTGTGTTTATATGCACTGTGAAAAAAATGAAAACACTAAAAAGGAGAAATACGACTTCATCTTGTACTTTAAATATGTTCTTGACTATGAAAATATATTTGCTTCAAAGTTGTGTGGATCATTTTGGGACATAATTTGTAGAAAATTAAGCACCAGAAAATATCCTTTTTACATACAATCCACAATTGTGTATAAACAAAACAATAAATCAGCACCCTCAAACAACCAATAATTGGGGAATTTCTATTTTTGTTTATTATTTCATTTATTTGGACATCCCCTCAGGCTCACCCAGCTATCAAAGCCTTCATTTGTGGCTCCTTCAGCGGGACCTGCTCCACTCTCCTTTTCCAGCCTCTCGACCTGGTTAAGACCCGTCTGCAGACTTTGCAGAGCACCATGCAGCCGGGGTGAGTCTTCACACATACACACACACACATGCATACATTTATCAGCATTACTAGTTTACATCACATGCTCGCTTACCTGATTACCATGCTATCAAAACCACAAAACCTCTAAATTGACAGGATAAACATGAAAAGTCAAACTCAGCTAAACCTTGCACACTACATGCAGCACATGAAAGCAATATTCATTGATCACCTCTCTTATCTGAATATTGCTCTTTCAGTTCGAGCAGAGTGGGGATGGTGACGGTGCTCCTGAGCGTGGTGCGAACAGAGAGGTTGCTGGGACTGTGGAAAGGCATTTCACCGGTCAGAGCATCTTTATACTGCACTTTAAACTTTAAATGCCTTCTGTGTGTATGAGACATGTTCACAAATACCAGCTTCACATCCTCCCTTTTCTGACTCTGCTCTCTCGTTGTTCTGCTCCTACAGTCGTTCGTGCGGACCATCCCAGGGGTGGGGATCTACTTCAGCACCTACTACTCTCTAAAACAGCACTTCTTTCAGGACGGCAGTCCGAGGGCCTTCGAAGCCGTGCTGCTGGGAGGAGGGGCCCGGACGGTGGCCGGGGTCTTCATGCTGCCGGCCACAGTCATCAAGACGCGCTTTGAAGTAAGCACAGAGATGTGCGTGTGTGTGTGTGTGTGTGTGGAGGAGTTGTTTTGGCTTTGGTGCCCTGTTTGCAGCATGATAAGAAGAGTATAAACAAAAGTCACTTTGGATTGGGTAATAGATAGATTCGACCTGAATGATCCAATACTATTACTTAAACCAGTGGTTTCTGACCTTTTTATTTCAACTCTTAGTGTGTGTTATCAGACAAGAGTGTGTTAAATGAAGCCAAACGTGTGTGTTTTTGTGTTTCAGTGCGGCAGGTACAGTTATGGGAGCGTGGCTGGGGCTCTGCGCAGTGTGTGTCAAACTGAAGGTCCCGCTGCTCTCTTCTCCGGCCTCATGGCCACTCTCCTCAGAGACGTTCCTTTCTCTGGTATCTACGTCATGTTCTACAGCCAGACCAAGGCCGCTCTGCCAAAAGGTGTTTATACCCAGAGGCCACTCATTAAACGCCAGCACTATGCTGTTATAAGACAAAATACTGTCAAATCTCTATTTTTCTGTTGCTTTGTCCTTTGTTAGAAATGCTGACACTAAACAGAGAATTGTTTTCACTGTGATTTAAATCCCTACTGTCTATCTTTCTTGAAGAAATCAGTACGTCTCCTTCGGCCCCCCTGGCTAACTTCAGCTGTGGGATTCTGGCAGGTATATTGGCCTCCCTGATCACTCAGCCTGCTGATGTGGTTAAAACACACGTCCAAGTGAATCCACAGCTGAGGACAGCAGAGGCTGTCAGATACATCTACATGGTAAACATCTCACTCATCTTCTTAGATTGTCCGGTCAGAATGTCACGTCAGGCTTTCATCAGTTACGCAGCATGAAACTATTAATGATATCTGACACCCATCCTTGTTCTCCAATCTTGTCGTCTTTCTCTCAGGAACATGGACTCCAGGGTTTCTTTAGAGGGGCAGTTCCACGGGCACTGAGGAGGACCATGATGGCCGCCATGGCGTGGACGGTGTACGAGGAGATGATGATCCGTGTAGGACTGAAGTCGTGAAGGAAACAGTGGAAGATGATGAAGGCTTGTGAAAGACTGAAGAGATGAAAGTCAAGTCACAGACAGTAACAGAGTAAAGATGAAGGAAGTGCTGTTGATGGTGCCCTTAAGAGTGCCAAAGGCTTTCAGTGACTTAAGATATCTCACGACAACAAGAGATGCTGGCTGGCGAGTGAAGAAAGCGCACACTTGTTGTATAAATGACTAACACACATTGTGAGAGAGATGTGGAGAATTTGCTCCAGAAATGTGCTTTGTTGTGGCAGATTTATGGCCTGTTTTTTGTAAGCCTGGAGAAACTATTTTCAGATAATATAGATATGCGGTGATGTTCTGTATTGCACTACATGTTGGAAACAATGCTGATCCTTGATACTTATTCCAGCATTTAGACCTAACTGGACTTAACTGGGATTTTCAACATCTGGGAATTTCTGTGGGTCTTTTTCACAGTGTTGAAATGCATCCATGTGATCTCAATAACTGACTGCACTGCAATCCATCATTACTCAAGACAGCGTCCCACATACTGATCAATCATCTGTAATGCACCTTAACCTACGGCTGTCATGTCATGGCTCATCTTAAAACTGAAGAGGCTGGTAAATGCCTTTCCAAAAACACAGTGTTATTTATATTGCATAAAAAATGTGCTTGTAGTACTCTATTCGTTTGTCTGCCTTAAGATTAAATAATTTAGATTTTTTATATTTGTTTGAAACGTATTTTCAGATGTTTATCCTTATTAAAATATTCTACATTTTTTTTGTCTTTTGAAGAAAATAAAACACTATACAGTATTTTCACACAAATCTTGATTTTATTTTTGTCTGTGTGTACCCTTTATTTCAGTCTAAATGAGTGACGGCCTCATATCTGTGCAGATACAGCAGCGCTGTTTGACGTACATAACGTACTTTGTTACCTTTTCCCTCATTAATATATAGGATATAAAACAATGACTGACTTTGCTAGTGGCATAAAACTTTAAGTGGTGCTTCCACGAGATTAAAAAGACCTGTTGCTCAGCAAAAAGGCCAGAACACGATGGCAAAGCACTTATCACAGGGCTGTGGGACAGAGATAAGCAGCGGGAGGGCGGTGGTGACATGACATCAAATAGGAAATAGGGACAAGGAACACAGAATTGCTTGGCTGAACTACGATGTGAAGCTATTAAAGGCAATCTGCTGAAACAGTCATGTTAATTATTAAAGATCAGATACTTGGAGAAAATGTGTTCAGTAAACTATACTCATTCCTCTTTATTTTTATTTGTTTTTTGTCACGAAATGTGCCTGCACACTGTCAGTTACATAAAACCCTCCATATTATATGAAGAATAAGAAGTTGGATTAATAATCTTTGAGTTGTTTAATATAATGGCAATAGACTACATTTCAACAAGTTGTATACCACTGTCACACCTATTTGATTGAGCATTTCTTTGACCAAAACAACCTTGTGTGTGTTGACAACTCAGATTTTTTTCCCAGAAACTAAGTCCAAAACATGTTATTTCACCATCTCCAGCCTTATTTGTAACACCCATCGCATCTGATGGCCTTGACATCCACCCAAAGCTAAGTTTTGCATCACCACGAAGTTAACAGCCTGTCATTCGTCTGTCCGGTCTCCTAACATGACTCCATGTGACATTATTAAAGTCCTCTGAGTATTACAGTGTGGTACACAACTTTCTGCTCATACAACTCCTCAGTGAAATTATTTCTCAACAGGCTGTGTCACTGTGTACATAATATGCCCCCTTTGCCTGGAACTCTTTATCTCTAGCAAATATAGTTGCAACACAAGGCCAGTGTTTCACCGAGGAGTCAACGTCTCAGCATTGTCTTAATATGGTCTTTCCATCTTCATTGTCTTAATATGGGAGACTCGTCCGACCTCTGGTTACCTCTACACGACACGTGGTACACACTCCTCCTAGTGGAGAGTCCGCACAGCTACTTCCGCTTCGTGCAACACAACCGACCAATCACAGGCGTGTAATTTTGGTATAAATGTTACGTCATTTCCTCCCAGCGCCCTCTTTTTCACCGTGTGGTCAGACTTCCATACGGCGTTGTTTCGTGGTGAGTGCTTAACCGGGTTGTTTTCGTGATAAACATTTAAATAGCGCCACGGAGACTTAAATAAAGGTAGATTGGCGATGAAGCAAGCAGCAGGTCGATAAAAGTCCGCTCTGTCTGCGCGTTTATCGGCTGAAATCAACGTAAAGTTGATGATGCTAATAGAAAGTGCTAATCTGTTAGCAACTGACACGCGCTCCCGTCGCAGTGTGCCCCTCGCGCCTGACTCCGCTGTGATCAGCCTTTACAGTCCAAGTGTACGGATATGAAATCTAATCATATATCTGTATTAAATGTATGAATGAGGCTGAAGGAGGGCATACCTGTTGTGTGTCCACACAGAGGCCTGTAACACGGCTGTAATAAGTTGATGCCGGTTATCAATGCTGTTGATTAATAAACTACATCTAATTCAATTAGTATGTTAAACATAGTGTACTTGCTGATACTTCTGCTAAATTCATTTGTACCGACATTTAATACAATTTAGTGGTTTTTAACTTCTCGGTGTAAAATTTATTATTCTGAATTTGAATGTAAAGATGTCATATTAGAAGTTACCTGGCCAGTCTCTAATGTATTATCTGATCAGTGTTTCCTCATCCTCTTTCCAGCTCTCCCAATCACTCGTAACGCAGGGAAAGTGGTCACGATGTCCGGAGGTCTGGATGTCCTTCAAATGAAGGAGGAGGATGTGCTGAAGTTCCTGGCTGCAGGAACCCATCTGGGAGGAACCAACTTGGACTTCCAGATGGATCAGTACGTCTACAAGAGAAAAAGCGACGGTGAGTGGTGAAAGGAACTGTGTTGCTCCATGTGACATAATGAGTAAAGTTAAGCAGTAAAACATTTTTTGTAAGGTGCTCTCAACACAATCTTGTCTTAATGTGCTGTGCATGTCCCCCAATCAACAGGTGTGTACATCATTAACCTGAGGAAGACCTGGGAGAAGCTGCTGCTGGCAGCCAGGGCTATTGTTGCCATTGAAAACCCAGCTGATGTGTGCGTCATCTCCTCCAGGAACACTGGACAGGTGAAGTTAAACACTTTGATTAAGTTACTGACATGTCCCACTGTAGTGAATGTTGCTTTACTCGGTGGAACATTGGTACATGAACTATGATAGGCACACTGTTAAAGCCGGGCACTGATGTCGGTGTTCAGGTGTCGGAAGTGTGCAAGAGTGACCCGGCCGGGTTTTCGCTAACACCATGAGGACTGCCCGTCCCATGACTGGGGTTTGATAGTGACCTGAGCCACAATTCAAACTGTCAAATGAAAATGATCATCAGAACTGAAATGAGCTCTCAAGTCTAACTTGTTGTTCTGGCCATTCTAGAGAGCTGTGCTGAAGTTTGCCTCTGCCACTGGTGCCACCACCTTCCACGGTCGGTTCACCCCTGGTACCTTCACCAATCAGATCCAGGCAGCTTTCAGGGAGCCCCGCCTCCTGATTGTGACAGACCCTCGTGCCGATCATCAGCCACTGACTGAGGCTTCCTACGTCAACATCCCCACCATTGCCCTATGCAACACTGACTCTCCACTGAGATACGTGGACATTGCCATCCCCTGTAACAACAAGGTGAGACCAGTTCAAGTTTCCGCCTATCTTAGTGAATCCTTGCACACCGTTAGAGCCCGGCGCCGTCCTGTCTGTGCAGTGCGGGGTGTAGGATGTGTGCTAAAGAAAAATGCTTGACCTGTACCCTCCTCTCTGAACCACAGAGGGGGATTATGGGTAGAGATCTTGCCACAGATCTTCATGCCACTGGGCAGTTGACGCAGCAGGTATGGATTTCATTCAGTCCTTAACCAATGTGACTGTTGTAGGGTCACCATTCTGTCGGTCTGATGTGGTGGATGTTGGCCAGGGAGGTTCTTAGGATGAGGGGAACCATCTCCAGGGAGCACCCATGGGAGGTCATGCCTGATCTGTACTTCTACAGGGACCCTGAAGAGGTAAGACAAAGGCAGTGCACGCTAGGAAACATACTAAATTGTGATTGTCGTATGTGCTGCTTACATGAGTTGAGTCACACCTTAATGTTCATTTTCAATACAGATCGAGAAGGAGGAGCAGGCTGCAGCTGAGAAGGCTGTTGGAAAGGAGGAGTTCCAGGGTGAATGGAGCGCCCCTGCAGCCGAGTTCACTCAGCCTGAGGTGGCTGACTGGTCGGAGGGTGTTGCTGTGCCATCTGTGCCCATCCAGCAGTTCCCTGCAGGTAAGATCACGTGTTTACTTTTGACCAAACATAATTTGATCAAACATAGAAGAACTATAAATGGCACTAATCTGTCTTTTTTTTTCCCCCCTTTATTACAGCTGCTCCTGCTGTAAAGACAGGTAAGGTATTTTCTGGTGTGTCCTAAGTGGCTCTAAAGCAATGTAAAATTGATGTGTGCTCAATACTAAACAGTTTGATATTTTTCCTTGCAGAGGACTGGAGCACTCAGCCTGCCACAGAGGACTGGTCCACTGCCCCCACTGCCCAGGCATCTGACTGGGGTGGTGCCACTTCTGATTGGTCTTAAATCATCGAATATGGCAACAATAAATGTGTTTTTCACACTTTGACTTTGTTGTACAGTTCATTTTATTGTATATATGTTTTGTATTTCTTGTAAGATTTACAGTATCAACATCAAATGCATCTGATAAGAGTATTTTTAACTACTGAATCTTATATTCAGTATTGTACAAAGCCAAATCCCTCAGTATCCTAGTTATAAAGGTTCCTAATTTATTTATGAAAACTACTGCAATTCGGTTAAAGTATCTTTCTTCTTGCAAATGGTCTTGGGGGCAGTAGGTAGAGCCAGAGGATCATTTTTGAAGATTCTGAACTTTTGGGACACAATGGCAGAAGCATGTATGACCAAGTTGCCTACATCTCTTTTAAGGTTTACATTAATAATAAAATAGAATATTAGCAGTGTTTAGTGAGAAGAGAAATACGTACATTTCTAAGATGTAAATGACAGTAGAAAGACCATGCAAAGATCTGACCGGTAAAGGGATCCAGATATGACAATCCTTGAACAGGTGACCCTAATTATTACATAGGTCCTCTGAAAATGCGGAGCTCTGAACTTAATCAACAAGCTTGTTTGATGCTGCTGAATAAAGGATCACTTGACTACTGATGAACTTGTATGTAACACAATAACAGTTTATACACAAAGGAATGAGCTGAAACATGGAGAGTTACACACATGGGAAAGTGGATGAAATGAGTCAGGTCAGGAAATTTACAGATTTTATATTGATATAGATGTATTGAAATATAACTGCAATAATTTGGTGTTAAATAAGATGCTGATTTTTTTTCAAGAAAGTTGTAACCTTACAATTAGGTTTTCCACTCAAACTAGTGATGAGTCCAGGTAGCTGTAAGAGACAAGTAGATAAAATAAAGCAGATTTAACTTGCAACTTCAAACAATACTGCTGTTCCTGGTTCAATATTTTTACAGGTTCCTTATTGTGTTTTTTTGTATGTGTGTTTTTAAGAAAATGTTAAAGTGGTGCATTAGAAGTAGACTGAGGTAAAAATACATGCTTTGGAGTCTGTAAAGAAGGTCAACGGCACCTGTGATCTGTTTGTGTGTTCATGCACAGACTGTCTCACTGAAACTGGACAAAAAGTCTGAGTGCTCTATCATCAACATCACGCAAATGTGCAATGTGTTTCATGGGATTTTATGACTTAAAAACAATCACCAAACACTTCAACTTTCTGCTGTGATGTCTTCATATGAGGAGATACAAGTGCATTAATAAATATATCAGGAAACAGCAACACGTTTTCCTCTTCAGGCCCCTAAAATGATTAAATTACCTGATGTGGTCTTTAATCTCTTTTTGCTTTCATTACTTAACCCCAGGTTTTACAGCATGTCACCTTTCCTGAGAGCTCATGACTTGTTGTTGTATCTCTTCTTGCAGGAGCGTCTGAGAACAAGTTTATGCCATCTTACTGCAAAAAAAATAACATTTGAGTTCACACTGAACTTTACTGTGTTATTCTAACGGAGTTTTGTGTGTTATGTGGTAAACAGTTTCCCCCATCTTTACTGTCTAACGTTCTTTCCAAACCACAGTAGCAACTTCACCAGAGAGGGCATGGGACAGGAACATGGGACCTAAAACACAAATAAAGAATTCAAATTGGATCATATTGTGTGATTACAGAGAGTAATGTATGGGATTTTACCACTGATATACCAGAATGTTTTTTGGGAAAATGTGCATTTTATTTTTCGCTCACACATAAAAATGCCATAATAAAGTAAGAGCACAAGAGAATGACGCACAACCCCTGTCGTTAAAAAAGTAACTTTATTATATTTTCATTTTAATATTAAATCAAACTCTGGGTAAAGAGTAAAAGGCTGTGCATGTCTGTGTATCTCGTGATTTCATCACAATGAGTGAATTTCACTCATGAAGTTGCGCCTCTTTAACTTCAGGAAACATGAGGGGGTGAAGTGTGGAACAGTTCGCGGGTTGTCCGAGCCGCGGCGGCACACTCAAACGCACCGCGAGCGCTTTAGGCCCCGCAGTAAACAGCGGAGATGCGTTCAGGGCCTCCGGACGTCCCGCTCGCGCAAGAACAATCGCCCCCTGCGTGTTCGCGCTCGTGGGTCAGGTGGGCGTGTTTGAGCGCTGCCATTGGCCGCCCCGCTGCTCCTTTTCCTCCTCCGGCTTCCGCTTTCTTTTCATGCGCACGCCCAGCCACTGAATAATGATAATAATGATCAAGATGGCTACTACTGAATCCTCCTTGCGGTAGCCAGCCACCAATTTCATGGAAGCGCCCAAAACCGCGACTGCGCGCAGTTTGAGAGCCTCGTAGTCGGCGGGGTCGGTGCCAGCGGCGCCGCTGTGCGGATTAACACGGGCCGAGCGGAGGTAAAAGTCATTGTGTTGCCCGCAGCGCTCGCTCGGAGGACGACAGCTAGCAGAGCAGCGAGCTAGCCGCGGACTCGTCGAGCGGCTCCCCCCGGTGTTTCAGCCCGTTTCAGGCGCCCGCCGGTCGGACGGAGCGGAGCGCAGACACGCGCCCGATGGCAGAGCCCAGGAAAGTGCCGTTCGTCACCATCTCGTCCTTCAGCACCTCGCCGGAGTCCAGCAAGAAGCGCCGCCGCGAAGATGAGGCCGTCGACATCACTTTTGGGAAAGATGGAGGTGGAGGTGGCGCGGCGGTCGGGTCAGCGGGAGGTGGAGGAGCAGCGGGAGGTGCAGCGGCTCCGTTTGGGAACGCGAAGGGAGGCGACGCCGAGGCCGAGGAGGTGAAGCCGACCGTCCGCCTCAACCTGCCCCTGACCGAGCCGAGCGAGAGAGCCTCCGCCGAGTTCAACTACGGAGAGCTGCTCAGCTCAACTCTCACTCAGGTGAGGAGGGGCCCGCTGCCGCCGCGCACACACACACACACACACACACACACACACACACTGCTGCTTCTGCTGTGAGCTGCTCACCTGCTGCTGACTGTTTCATCTCACTGTGATCCCCAGTTTAAGTTTGAACAGCTG
>JAVQJZ010161662.1:0-10229 GCA_036025355.1 Leiopotherapon unicolor
TTCATTAAATGTGTATCAGTAAGTCAGATATATTGTTGAAGTTTAAGCTTCAGAGTCTAACAATGATGCTGTCTGCAGGTCCTTCTGGGAAAGGTCTGTTTGAAAATTGATCAAAATGAAGATCGTCGGTGCATCTTATGGTATGTATGATACATGTTTTAGTAAATTACTGAACCAGCTGACTTCAGTGCTTTTTGAAGCTCCATACCAGAACATTTTGTACTTATTCATTTCTAAAAATCCATTCACTGCTTCCAAGGCCATCATGGTTTTCACAAAAATACATCTATATTTTTGACACAGGCCCGACTCGGTTACTTAAGGACTCACTAACAGGAGCTAGCTGACCTTCAAGTTAAAGTCAAGCATCCAGTTTTCCTGAGACTGCAAGCTGATCTGGGAAATAGATCTGTCCACATTGGGCCTAATTTCCTCAACAGATCGATGTGAGTTCAGAATGGCTGATGTGAGAATAATGTCCAAAGCATTTGGTCGTCACAAAAAAAGAAAAAAAAAAATATGGGAGCAAATGTGAAATGAGCAGCTACCAGGACAGAAGAGATGAGCTACCTGTGCTAAATTCAACCCGAGCAGGAGTGAAAAACAGAAAAGTCTCATCCTAAATGCACGAGCCCACAAACAGGAACTGCTACATGAAAAACTCAATGCCAGGGTCCTTGCTACATGATGAAACTCCACTTCACAGTGGCTCAAAGCTACTTTGAACATGAGCGTGACATAATCCGATATCTTGAGCCAGCAGTCTACTATGGTGAGACACACACACATTTTTAGTAATCTCACATTGTAAAACATTTGTTCAATTTTCACTGCAGTTGACACCATCCATTTGCACTGTGTAAACATGTACTTACAAAAAGAGTTGAGGAATGTGAGGGTTGAAAAAGGGGAGGTTTGGAGGGATGTGAGAGCACATGGTGGTAGGGGGGGGGGGTAAGGTTTCAGAAATGGAGGGGAGTTAAGGAGGAAGTGGGGAGTGTCCAGGAGTCTTGGCCGGTAGTTGAATATCTTCATGCTCAGTCCCGGTTCACACTGCACCAGGCGGCTGAAAACAGAGCGGGGTGACAAGTGAGAAAGAGGATGGAGAGAGAGAGAAATTGGAAAGAAAATGAGTCCCAGAGGGCAGCGCAGAGAGAAAGACACGCGAGGGAACAAGAGGAAACAGATTGAATGACGAGGAGGCGAAATTTGGCAAGGCAGGGAAAGAAAGAGGAGAGAAGAATGAAAGATGAGAGGAGCAAAGAGCGGGGTGAGGAGAGATGGACAAAAAGAGTTAGGAGAGAGTAAAGTCTCCTCAGCATCACCTCGAGTCACTGACAGCCTCAGGACGCACGATGGCAGCTGCGTCAGCCACTTTTCCAGTGTTTGTGATTACACAGCCAGTCTGCCTGACCACACACTGATTATGAGAAAATGGTGTTTCATCAATGTAGTCCTGCTCTGTAATTGTGTATTTTACACAGTTTGCCTGTTTTCTGTTTATTTCTGTTCCAGTTTGTTGTTTTGTGTACTCTTACTGTGTTGAAATATGTCATTTTACTGCCTGCAAATGCCACAAGTGTGGCTGCTGGAACAGACACGTCGTTTTTCTTAGTCGAGAGTGGATGATTCTTGACAAACACTGAATTTACTGCATTTACCCTGAGGTGTATTAAGATTTTACATGAGTAAAGGTGGCAAACCACAGTGTGAAAATACTGTGTTTCAGTATAATCATAATACATTAGTTGATTATATTGTATATGAATAGTCTGAATGTGCAAAGGATGTAATTAAAGTTATCAAATAATTTAGTGGTGTACTTGAGCATAAAATGGAAATAATCAAATACAGTACCTCAAAACTGTATGTAACTGTATGTACATTTACTTTAATTACATTACATCCCTGTGTTTCCCTGCATGTGTTTCAAACATTGACTTGGTCTGTATTTTCCATGAGTAAATCCTTGGACTAGTTCTGTAACTGATGATGAAAAGAGTCATGCTCATTTTGTTCTGCTGTTACTCTGCAGTGTCTCACCACTGACCTGGCACGGCTACAGAGGACGTGGCCTCCGGCTGGCACAGTGTATCCACCTTCACATGCTGAAAGGCTTTGTTGGGGGCCGACTGGAGGTGCCTGGAATCAGAGGGGAGGGTGAGAGAGCACACACACACACACACACACACACACACATGCTTTTCACACAGCCGCTCATAAACGGGCACACATAGCCTCCCACCGCTTAGCGCGGCCCTTAGCCTTTACTGTAAGCGCTGAAATATTAATGGCACTGAGGTGCTGTGAGCAGTGGAGCAGAAACTCCGATCAGCAGGCAGCTACATCAGCAGCCTCTCCTCATGTCAGCACCATCACTAAATCATGATGACCTGACGCAGCTCGAGTGCTTCAGCAACTCTGGAGCGAGCGCATGGCTGAAGAATGCTAATTAAATGTGGATGGAGGAATTCATCCTACATGCTCATGACAGCAATGGAAGAAAAGTGAGCGCTCTCTTTATTTGGCCATCACCAATCAATGAAAACAATGGCAGGAAGGAACGGTGCGCTCGGCTCCAAAAACTTTCAGACGAGCCGCAGTGCTGACTCACAGGCATTTTCAGAAACAAAATGAATGTCCACACTCAGTAATGACTTTTAATACTTCTAAAGTGGATCCACACTGGGAAACAGTTTCCAACAAGGAGCCTTCATCAGCATGTTGATTTGGCTCATTTTTACTGCCACTGCAGGACTGCCACTTTAACTGCATTAACGCCTTTTTAGAGGCTTGTTCACACAAGCCACAGAAAATCAGAAAGCTCTTTATGCCGGTGTGAGTGACAGATACTCGTCTGGGGCTTATGATTACAAATGATGATTATTATTATTAGGTAGATAGAGCCATGCAGCTGAAAACTCACCTCTTCCACTCCTCCTCTCCATCCCAGAACTCATAGACGACAAAGGATAAACCGTCCGGCAGGCGCACCGCAGTCACGCTGGAGGGGAGACAGAGGAGAAAGGGAATGAGTGGATAAGAGAGTGAAGGGCGGCGTGGAAATTCAAGGATGAGGAAATGAGAGTGAGACAGAATGGTTAAGTGGATCATGGAGGTGGAGGAGGAGAGAGGGGAAAGAAAACGTGGACGACAGAGAAGGAGAATGTGAGGTAGTGATAGAAAAGGGAGGAAACACAAGTGACAGGTGCACATTAAAGACATGTCACTGAAATCAAAACACACAATAATAGTCTTGATTTCAGGGGAAAAAAGTGAATTGTTTCCTCATCTCGTACAATTCTGATGCCACAGCATTTTACAGCAAGATGAGGGCTTGGATATTACATCCCATCTGTAAAGATGAAATGTGCAATAATACAATGGAACAATGTGTGACCAGGTCATTGCAAAAGGGGGGTGGTTGGATGTTATTGATCATTTCCATGAGGCCCTTTATGGGTACTGTGATGAACAATGGCTCCACATTGCCTCTAGATCAGCATGAATGTGTCAACAAGGTGCTGGAGATTTTCCACCAGGGAGCTTTGTCCACCCCCACTTCAGATTATCACTCAGCTTTAACAGCAAGTGCTGCGTTTAGGGTTAAACAGTCATGCTGGAAAAATGTTGACACATTGAGAGAGTATCTTATCTGGCTGCAAATGTCCATTTGAAAAAAAAAAAAAGTCCAAAAAGAACTGAAAAGTGACATTTCAGGTAGCAGAAAAAAACAGTAATAAAAAAAACAGTAATATTATGGACTGACAATAAATCAATGACATGAAAGATGTAAAAACTCTCCCTAGAGCTGAAGGAAACGGAGGTGGGTGACACGTCTTTGTGAACCCTTCTGACATAACAAAAATGATTTGATTCATTCTTAATATGTGAAATTGAATTAGAACAACTTTAACCACCACCGGTCTGTGCTGCTGTACAAGGTTTGAGATCTGGTTACAAAATACCACTCAGACTGATCACACTGAGAGGAGTAAAAAAACCAAACAGTTTCTATCCGATGAAGTCTTCACATCCATTTAATCATGTAATAACTAAGATTATTGTGAGAGACTAACACGAATGAATCATTGTGAAAAAAAAAAGTCCTCATGTGAAAGAGTGTTTGACAGGACACAAAGGCCTCAGATTTAGTCCCAGTAGAAAGCCAACAATTGCAATGTGATCCTATTTTCACTGGACTCAAGTCCGTTATGGTCACTTGCCCTGCTCGGTCATTTTCTGGCTGTGAATGCATCAAAGCGAGAGAAGTGGAGCTGCTGAGGTTGTGTTTATGCAGATGAGGTGGCACTGTGCAATTTTATGACTTGTTTCGGCATGAAATTACATCACATTTACACCAGTTTAGGTTACCACTTATCACAAACACAATTTTCATTTCAATTTTCAAACAGCTTTCCTTGTGAACGCATAGAAAAACATCATTTGAGGTTAGTTTTGCCTCTTTACATGATATAGACTTTGTTGAAGGCTCAGGTACATGTTTGCTGTGTTTTCAAGCATCTCAGAGTCTTTACAATGACACCAACTGGATTTTAGATAAATATAAATATCCTGAGCTCCATCAGAAATCACAGAACATACCAATGTCCGCAGGATTATTAAGATCAAACTCCTTCTTACTTGAATCGGCGGCATTACTGTGTTGTATTAAAGTGCATCAACGTATATGTCAAACTAAATGCCAGATTTTCAGCACTTGATAAGATTATACCCAAATGACAGTAAGTCATAATCAAAATATGCTTCTGAACTGATTGTTTCATTTGACTTCAGACCATCACAAGTGATAGAAAGTTTCTGTGTGGTGGAGCACTTGTGACCAATTAAAAGTCTTCTGTGTTCATTTACAGCTGCAGCCTCTTATTGTTTGATTCAAAATGAGTGTGTGTGCGCCTGTGTGTCTATGTGTGTGTGTGTGTGTGCGCATGTGTGTGTGTGTGTGTGTGTGTGTGTGTGTGTGTGTGTGTGTGTGTTGCTGCTCTTAGTAAGAGGAGCTAGCTGGTTGGTTGTGGAGTTTGCTAACAGAGGCAGAAGGCATAACAGGGTTAAGGGGTGATGTCACAATAAATTCATATTAAATAAAAGTGATTAAAAAATACTGCTGTTGAAAAATGTCAGTTTGAACTGAATATTTTCATAACCAAATAATCCAATTAAACTAAAATAATGAGAAGAAAATAACATTTCCTTAGAAAGAGTTTGAATGATTTCTCACATCATTTCAGGTTATTTGTTTATTCATATCTTTTTCACAGTTTGTTCATATTCTTGTTCATAATATTCTAATATTCTTTTTGATTTAATCAAATATTGATTACTTTGGGGCTCCATAATACACAGCTAATCTGTGATGAGTGAAATGTGAAATGCTCTGTTCAGGAAAGATGCCGGGCTTTGGACAGATGACTATGAACAGACACATATGACGGTAACACACGCTTTTACCATGCCACCTGCTATTTCCTGCTACCTGGCAATTACTGAGCGGCAGCAGTGTGTGCGACGTCTAAAAAGGAGTTCTTCCCTGAACCTGAGGAGGGCAGACTGCTGCTACCTGCCCGACATCTTCACGGGCTTCAAAGAAAACAAGTGGAGTTGCGTGAGCTCTGCTGGAGGATATAATAAAGTGTTTGTGCACGTAATCAGACATTCACCCTGAAAGAAAATGAGCAGGGAAGGCAGAGACTAAACAAACTTTAGATCTGACACTTAGCTTGTGCAGGATGGAGTGAGGAAATGAGGGGAGAGAAAGGAAAGATGCTCTGTGACACAAAAGTGAGGAAGACGGAGACAGCACAGACGTGAGAAAAGTCTATTCAGAAGAAATAAAGAGGCTCTTCCTCACTAAGCGTCCCCTCCTGCATGCATTATTTACTTCAGCTATATTTAGTAATAGTAAGCACTGTGCTGCCACATTTACTGATTAGATAAGAGAGTAACCGAGGTACTGACAAGTCAGTGAACTACACTAAATGCTAAAAACAAACACAAAAATAACGTCTGACACTTTTTATTGACCTCTGCTAAATCATTTAATGTATTTTGTCCTTTAGGAGCAGAGTGTGAAGTAGGTGTGACGGACTGTGTGACTTCTGTTGGGAAAGAGAGAGACACAGAGCCTGGAAATCCTTGAAAGTTGGTGAATGAGAGAAACATGGTGTCTGAAGATGGATGGAAGACAAAGTCAGTGATGATATAAAACAGCAGTATGCCCACGGCTGAAAAGTTCCTTTAACAACATACTGTTTAGTCTTTTGTTTTTTGTGTTGCTGTTCATATCTCCACTGTGTTGTCTCATTTTAATGCTTTCAGTAAAAAAAAATCTATCTACAGTCTATCATGTAGTTTCTAAAGTTTGATGTCTGTATGATTGTGGATTCTGGGTCACGTTGAAATGTTTAATATATGATCTGTTTTATTTATATAAAATAGGTGCTGTATACAGATGGAGTTGGATTTGAGTTCATAAAAGACATAAATATCCCTGAAAAACAGTGCTGGGCTCAGCATCAGTAGATCAGGGAGCCAGCTGCTGAACTTTCGCAGCAGTAACAGAGGTTTTATAATGCAGAGTTTCAAAGGTCGGGACATGCAGTTTCCAGCCTGTCCCTTGACAGCTGGAGTGGAGCCGCGGTTCACTACAGTGCTTTGATTGTGTGTGATCCCCCCACACCTCCCCACAGGCACCATTTCATTACAAGATTTGCCGGCACTATTCTGTTGGGGGGTGACAAAATGGAAAGTTAAATTGGAATGAGGTGAGTGCAAGCACAAGAGATATGGATTTATTCTTTTGACCTGTAATGGTTTCTCTCTCAATCAGCACAGTGCTGTGTGATCTGCTGGGTGTGTAACCACAGGTGATGTCCATCTGCGAATGTTGAGTTTAAAGGTTGTTTCTATTGCCCCAAGTAGCTAACTAAGTTAATGGAGGTTCAACAACATTTGCTTGATAAAATAAGGTTTTTATACCATAATACACATTATATCAATGAGCTATGCATTCTGTGCTGTGTACTTCCCAAGCCTCATACCACTGCCTCTCCTGCAGACCCTTCATCCCAAAGTACAGACTGCAGTAACTGGAGAGAGAAATTGTAATACAAATAACAGAAATATAGTGCAATCAGAACCTCCAAGTCTTGCCAAGGGCATATTGAGAATATGACTCTGGACTATGCATACAGCATATTGAGTCTGGGATTTGGAGAAATCTCTGGATATTAGACAGTTTCACAGCAGCCTGAGGTTCAGAGTGGGAGGCACAGGAGATCTGTGTTAGGTACGGCTTGTGTATATCAGACATATATTCTATATATAGTATTTTACAGTAAAATGTATGTATATAATAATGTGTACTGAGCATGTGACATAATGTTGGTATACCACTGACCCAAACCTTAAGGGAGTTATAGCAGTTTTTTCTCATTATTTTTTTTAGAAAGATAATGATGAAATACTCAGGGCTTTACTGAGAAAGTTGTTTGTGTGTGTGTGTGTGTGTGAGAGAGAGAGTGTGTGTGTGTCTGTGTGTGTGTGTGTGTGTGTATGTGTGTGTGTGTGTGTGTGTGTGTGTGTGTGATTGTGTGTGTGCATGAACTCTAAAAAACACTACTGAAACAATCCAAGACCAGAGAAGAGAATATCTGAGGCAGTACTTAATAAAGTGAGAAAGGCAGTGAGGTCCTGACACTGAAAATGGAGCACATTAAATATTAAAAATGATTAGTGTTGTGGTGCAGCACTCTGCAGTGGTGAAAATGTGGAGCAGCAGTGAGACTTACTGAAAGCAGTCCCTCTGAGTGGAGACGTTTTTCAGGTACTGCTTCAGAGCCTCGCAAAACTCGCCAAGCTTCTTCTGGGAAACCACCATCTCCTGACGAATCAGCAACAAGGACTGCAGAGGAGCAGAGAGGGAAGGAGGGAGGTCAATTTCATGCTGGTATTTTTGAGTTTGTTACAAGCAGACAGATACAAACACGTTAGGTTGTGCACCAAACAAAGAAGCTTTATTTGACTTTTTTGATTGACTTTTTGTTTGTCTGTATTGGCTGACATTTCTCATTTTCCATCCCAAACACTTAGATACTTGTAATCTGCTTTGCCAAATACATTTAGGAAAAACTGTAATTGCTGCTTAGATCTCAGTCGCTGCATCTTGTGGTGAGCCTCACGTCAGAATAGTCTTTTTCAGTAATTAATCTTGATCTTTCTCTAACTGTGACCAAGTGCTTTGAGTTGCCAACACATAATCACATAAATGTTAATTTTGCTGCAGGAGGAGTGGGAAAAGGAGGAAAATGTCGGTGTCTGAGTTTGCAGATACATTCAATATAAATGTTTCCTTAACTACACAAGTTAAATTGAAATAAAAACTAAAAGATAAATGAACCCCTCTGTATCTCTTATTGTCTCTAAATGTAGTGATAGGAGCATTATGAAGCTGTTTCCACGTGGTTAAATACATTTACTGTGAGTTGCTTTGGTTAAAAGTTAAAAGCTAAATACCATGACAGCATACATGTTTCAGCTGTACACTACTGGCTAATGCATATTTAGCTGAATGTGATTTTTAATAGCCAGGGTTGCATGTCTAATATAACACAGATGGGCGACAGTGATTGTTTCTCTACATGAGACTTGCTTAATTACATGCTGTTTTTGAGACATTTTAGTGGGGTGGCACTAAGGGTGGCAGTATTGGTCTTTTTGGTCACTTCAGTCCAGTCTAAAATATCTCAACAACTATTGAATGGATTGAGATGTTTCACAAACATGCAGGTTTCCAGAAGGAGACGTTATTGATCCAGTATCACTGAATACCTACAACACTAATGACATCCCCGTCAGTCTGTGCTGCACTTTATGTTTAGTGCTTTGTGTTTTGCAACATGCACACATGCCACAGTAAGACTGCACATGCTGAACATCAGCATGTTAGCACGTTGAAATGAACATTAAGTTCTGTGTATTGCTGCGCAGCCTCCCATGATACCAGCTGGTCTTTGTCTTTCCTGAACATTTAAATCAGAGAGTTTTTACTGTCTCACTTTCAGCCTGCCTGCATGGGTGTTTTTGTTGTGCAGTTTCTGCTTTTATCCAGCTACACCTTCACTTTTTGACAGCACCTGCCTCTACTACAGCCACAAGCTATTTCTCTGATGCTGAATTACAAATGAGACAGTGTCCCTCCACAGCCCCTGTGTAGTGCAGGTAAAAGCAAAATGTTCATAATTCCACACAGCTGATAGAAATGTTCCCAGGGACCCAGCAGCCTACACGAGATGTAACAATAACATCTCCAGTGACCTCTCTGTGTTTGCATGAGTGAGAGAGCTTGGACAGATCCTTTGGTGAATTTCTCTTCTTTATCTTTCTCCTCTGTCTGTTCAGTACAGTGCTCCCTTCACAGAGCTCCAGTGTGAGACAGAAGCTTTAGTGTGTAAAAGGTGTGTGTATTTGCATTCATGTGCATATGGATGTGGTTGAAGTGCTGTACAATTCAGACTATTTGGAGGTATGTCTGTACATCTCTTTGGTAACAAAGAAATGCTGCTGTTGATAAAATAAGATCCGCTGCTACCTTCAGCTTTATATGAGCCGTCGTTACTGTAGCTCACTACAGTACAATTAAAAATTAATCCACTATGACCCAGATATCTCCTGCAGTGTCTCACTGAGACCTCACAATACACTCTCTCTCTCTCTCACACAGACACACACACACACACACACACACACAGAAAGGTGCACACAAACCCAAATATCACTTATGCACATACACACAAATGATGCACATTGTCTCTCTCCTCTCTCATCTCCTGGATCAGATTTCCTTAATAGTCACTCTGCACAAACAGCCATATGTGCTGCTTATGCACACATAACTTTGTGATGTGTTAAAAAAAAATCTGTCCCCAGTTAATCCTACTCTCAGAATTTATGATGTCCAATCATTTCCAAGTCATTCTTAGCTAAGCTGACTTTTAATCTTTTCTTTCATCCCAGAAAGGCCTCAGGTCGTGGAAAGTAAATGAGTACATTTCTTGAATTATATTAATAAAGTACACGTTTGAGGTAATTTAGCTTTTTACTACCATTTTGTGATACTTCTAGTGTACTACAATATACTTTTTAAGTTGTAGTTACTGCTCACTTTTTTCTAATTATACTTATAAGCTAATTAAATACAAAATACTTCTGAT
>JAVQJZ010161669.1:0-10296 GCA_036025355.1 Leiopotherapon unicolor
CCCCCCCCCTGCAGACATCAGGATGGGGCAATTCAGGTTGCCGTGGCTGTGACTGGGTCTGCCGTCTGGGTTGTGTTGACTTGCTCCTCTCTGGATGCTTTGGAAGAGCTGGTTGACAGCTGAGAGCTGCTAGCTGTCAGAGGAGCTCTAGTATTTTCAGCCGTCGGCTGTAACTGGGACCTTATCCGCTGACACCTGGAGTGTTTTTGGATGGAGCAGCCGTGATCATACTAACGATTTCTTGCACTGATTCACTCTTAAATACCAAAGGCTGGAGGTTTAATCCTGGTCAATGTATATAGCACTTACCTCTACTCCAGCAGAAATGAAGTAAGTACTTTACTTTCTATTTTTAGCTCTGGGCTCAATATACTTTTATTCCTTTTTTCTGTACACTCACAGCAGTCACTTTATGATTCTTTAACACTCAAGTATCTTCTTCATGCTGAAGTTGAAAGTTTCCACTTTTTGACGTGCATCAGCAGAAAACAGGAGGGAACTTCTCTACCTGCTAGAGTGCACATGTAAACCTGAGGATAATAATTTGGGATCATTTGAGCATCTTTCACTTTAGATTGTATGTCACCTGGGTTGTCACCAGGTGTTGTTTTATTAAAACCTTGATTAATTCCTGGCGGCTTTACGGTCCTGTAATGCAATTAATCTGACTAAGCCCTCAGCCAAGATTAACTGGTTCATAAGATGATCCTATTAAAGGCTGAGGAGAAAAAACTATGTGTGGTCTGTGTGTGGGTGTGACTAAATGTGAAACTCATGACTTTTGAGTATCTATTAGAGTTTTTTTGTCATAATAATCTGCTTTAATGAGTGGCTCCTACCATCTCATTGGCATTTTTTGTACTCACAGTTTCTACAGGAGGCAGCTCAGATCAGTTTTTAGTCACAGGATGCTGGAAATGTCACGTCTTAATAAGCTGTACTATGTAGTCTGTCAGGTAGAGACTATTTATTATAAGCTTATGTCATGTTAATCAAAGCCAAAAAATATGGCAACATACTGCAACATGAAAGAAACGATATTATAGTGCTGTGAAATGATATTTCTCTGCTGCAGTTGATCACTCTGCCATACATCTTCATTTTCATCTTCCAGCAGGTCGCACAAGCCCAGTCTCTCATCTGTCTCTGACTTTGTGAGAGAAGCGCTAATGAGAGGATCATGACAGAATAATATCCGACCTTGGTGAAGTCCAACGTCTGCTTCCTCTTTCCCCCTCTCTCTGGGAGATAAAAATAACGAAAGCGAGAGAAAAGCGAGAAAATTCAATTAGCGGCACTCATCACTCTTAAGGAATGGGATTACATATTAATGCCAATTTTTCCATGGTTTTAATTCAGAGGTTTTACCGATTCCTTCGGCATTCATCTGAAGTATGACATAATACAGAGGCAGAGTGTGATGGTGGCTACTGTTTGCCTGCTGTTTGCATGTATTTTCTGTTATTTCACACTTCACTTTGAAATTAATAAGAGGAGAAAGGACTTGTCCATCTGTGTGCCTGGAAGCACACCAGGTGGTCTTCCTATAGCCAAGCTTACAGCGCAGCAGAGAGTAGGGGGAGGTGTGTGCAAATGTGTGAGTCTGTGTGTGTGTGTGTGTTCGTGGGGAATTATTAGTGACTACTTACACAACAATAACGCCATAAAAAGCCTTTGGTTGCAAAGAAGTTTTCAAAAGATATTGATGATTGGTCTTAGCTCCCTGTCTTGCCTTTGATCAGGTTTCAGCTTTGAAAAAAAGAAAACTCAACAACTTGACAGGCAGCATGATTAATATCTCTAAAGTGTTCTGACTTTATAGTGGACAATGGGGGGGATTTTTGAGGACAAAAAAATTAACTTCACCACCACAGTCTTCTGTTTGCTAGTTTGAGGCCATGAACCCCAGGGGTGAGGTGAAAGGTCAGAGCCACATTATTTCTTCTTTGCTTTCCTTTGAAATCCATCACAGCAGCCATTTCCATGGGTTTATTGGGGATGAAAAGAATCACAAAGATTTTTCTGTTTCCTCATAGACAAAAAGAAGGACTTCAACATAATTCATAATAGATGATAATAGATTATTACTGCAAGTTTTTGAGGAGGCAATGGCAGTAAAGCTGCAGCGCCTCTCTTCCTTCCTCATTCTCAGTCGCTTTTTCTGAGTTATTGAACACCTACCTAGCTTGCATGTGACAGTCACAGCTGGCTCTCCTCTCACTAACAAACTCATTCAGACCTCGACAGGGCCGCAGAAAACTGCGCTACCTCTAATGGGGAGATCACTTTTCATTCAATTCATTAGGCAGCGTGACTGAGCCTCCACTCCCTACAATTGTATTTGAGGTTTTGTGCAATTCTGATTTACCGTTCATAACTCAGGGAGAAAAGTGTTTAAGTGGATGTACAAGTCTTAACAGGCAACATGTTTGTGCTGCCTTTCTTCAATTCATCAAACTTTTGTCAAGTTGCCATCTGTTTCACTTTTCCATCGCTGTCTTGGATATCTATAGACACTCACCAGGGGGGCTGTCTACACTCTGAACCACATCATACACTAATTAAATATGGAAACATGCGTACATACATGGATACAATTTTTTTTCTCTGTGTACATTAATGTGTTGTCTATATCAGTAATGTTTTGCATTAGTTTATTCATTGCGTTTCTTTGAATTGACAAAATTGTTACAGTCAAGCAACTGCCTCGTAAAGATGGTAGTAGTGTAGACATGGCGTTAAATTCTTGCAAAAACGCAGATAATCATCATCTTATCAAATTATAGAGCAATGTCTTTACACAAAATGTCTAACAAAATGCAGTATTGAAGAGATGTGCAGAATCAGTTTTGACAAAACTGACTTGAGATTCTATGTGTCTGAAGTTATCGCCCCACAGGACTGCCATTTTACAAGCAGCAGCTTTTAGTCAGCTTCCATCTGTTAGATGCTTTAGTAACCATGAGCACTGTTGGAGTGACAGCTTGGCGACACACACTATTTTTCACCATGCACTGTTTTCATTTTAATTATAGCATGGTTTTCAGAGCCATTATGCAAATCCAGACTATTTGATTGCTGTATTTTCTTGAGTCTGCATAATACTTTGTTCTTTATCACAGTGACCACAATTGAAGGACATGACCACATGAGGTGTTCTGATGCATAATGCTGTGTGTTTTTCCAAGGGAATGAGGGTGATGGTTTTGCATTTTTAAATTAATGCTAAACTATTTGTTTCTTTCTGTTACAGTGCCAACAGTATGCCTAAACAAGTTGAGGTGAGGATGCACGAGAGTCACCTGGAGCCCATTGAGGCCAGGCCTCAGTCCAAATGTGCCAAAATCTGCTCCAAGATGTTCAAGAACCTTCTGCTCACGCTCACCGTCCTCGGTAAGTCATCTCATCCGAGTGCTTTTTTTGTGTCTTTCTTTCTTCCTTAAGGATCTAAAGAAAAGCAGGGCATGTTAAAGATGGGCGCCGACCACCACTGAGCTCAGTGTTCCATTAACGCGCAGCTCGATTATGCAGCTTGCTTGTAATATGAGGAGCAGATGCCATCTGTGCTTTCTCAGTATACCAGACACTAAGATGACTGGGTGTCCTGACCTTCCCCAGCTCTCTGCCACCTGTTGCTATCAAAAGCTCTCTGCAGCACCGGCCACCGAAACAGCCTCTGGTGGTGCATGAAAAATATTGTGATTATCGGTGGAAGCTCTCTGCGCCACGGGTGGGGGGATTTAATGAAAACAAGAAAGGGCACGAAAATAGTGATGCAACTTCTAGTCACAGGTCTTAAATCAGGTTTGTGTTTAACCAGCATATATCAGTTATACTTTGTTATATCTGACAGCTATGCAGTCTCTCCCAACCTTTGCATTTTACTCTAAAAGTGTTAAAAGTGTAAAATGCATGTGTGTATATTTCATTTAGCCGTTTGTGGTGTGTCTGTCTGTCTGTATCCTCTTTGCACTGGTGTGTGTTCGTGTGAGCATGTGTAATGTGTACATCTCACCCCACTTGGCAGGACTCTCGCAAAGCAAGCGAGCCAGCGCAATCATTGATCATCTGTCACTTGGCAGATAAGAGCCTGAATGGGAACTTGCAAATGGGCCAGAGAGAAGGCACAGGAAATCAAGTGCCATCCAAAACCATTGGGTGTGCAGCAGCCACAGGATGCTGCGAGACTGGAGGATAGATTGAGGCAAAGAGGACAGCATAATTTTTTTTTTTTTTTTTTTTAAAGCTGAAGGGCTTTTGATTCCAGTGTGCATTATTAAACAGTGTCTTGGGCTGTGTGATCTTTGGCAGTGGTGCAGTAGCAGAGGAAGTGCAGCCTCAGGGGGTTGCTTTGGGGGGGTTTGGTGGAGTTTTGTCTGACCTGAGATGGACAGACAGAGAGGCCAACTACTGGGTCTGTTAGGCTGGGGCTGAAGGAGGGTTAGAGCACACAGAGGTCAGCTTTACTTTTGGGGCAAACATGGCGGTAAGAAAAGAAGTGTAGAGACATATGTCAAGGGTCAACAATGGATTTTGAGGAGTTTTTCAAATGTCACAGGTTTCAGGCCTCCAGAGAGTGAATGGCAGCCAGAGGCAGGGTAAGGTACCAAAAAACCCCCCTGAAATAGCAGTAGTATCCCAACAAACCTGCGATTGGGATCAACTACTCCCTTTTTCTGTTTATAAAATCCTAGTATTAGTCTCTTGCCCTGCCACAAAGTGAAAGAATCCTCGAAAACATTTTGGGCTTGCAGAGATTATGGATACTTCACCAGTGATATCTGACATGCTGTCTCCTCCCTACTGCTTCAAAGAGATCTAATCTTAATCCTCCCTCTTAGTAGGTTTCCGTTTTATCTTCTCAACCCACTGTCCTCTTTAAGTATGCAACAGAAAGCTAGTTGGACAGCTCTAAAAAGCTGAATCGATGACGCCGGGCTTGGCTATTGAGGCATCTTTAAGGAGAAATTCATTGCTGATGGTTTTCACTCATAAAACAAATGGCTTATTCAACTGTAATGTAACTTGATTCCCATTTTCTCTCATTTTCTCAATATATGACTTCATCCCTGATTCCCGATCCCACGGTCTTTCAGTTTCACACACTCACATACCTTCTTGCACTTTAGGTGTGATCTTGGGAGCTGTAGCAGGGATGTTGCTTCGTGTCGCCTCCCCGATCCACCCAGATATTGTCATGGTGATTGCTTTCCCTGGAGACATCCTGATGAGGATGCTGAAGATGCTGATCCTGCCACTCATCATCTCCAGTTTAATCACAGGTGAGTGGGTCATATAGCCTACAGTTGATTTTAATTATACTTTATGCATTATGCTAATTTAACAGTATTAAGTCAACATTTTCATTCAATAAGTCAAGTAATTACCAGGTAAACAATCTTGCTTGTTTTGGCTGCAGGTCTGGCTGGTCTGGATGCCAAATCCAGCGGTCGCCTGGGCACCAGAGCTATGGTGTACTACATGAGCACCACTGTTATTGCTGCTGTCCTGGGAGTCATTCTCGTGTTAGTCATCCACCCTGGCAACCCCAAACTGAAAGAGAATCTGGGCGAGGGCGAGAAAAATGATGAGGTGTCCAGCTTGGATGCCTTCTTTGATCTGATCAGGAACCTTTTCCCAGAGAACCTGGTGCAGGCCTGTTTCCAACAGGTAATGGAAGATGACAATAACAAGACAACAAGTGGTAGCGTGTCAAAACTCACTGTTATGCAGTTGTATTCACTTCGTTCATGAGAATAGCACAACGGTAAGCTCAAATGTGCTAGGCTTATATCCAAAGAGCGTCCTTGGACTGTCTTTACTCCTATTCAAGGGTTTAATTAACAGAGGAATCCAAATGCACATTGGATTATAAAGACACACAAATCAGTAGAAGCAGCTTTATAAATATGATTGCTGACATTTATGTGGCCTTGTGACACAGGGAGCACCCCATTCCTGATTCGTCACCAGTACCTTTTTGTTCTTTTACTTCAGATCCAGACCGTCACAAAGAAAGTAGAGGTGGTTATTGAGGAGGATGTCAATGCCACCTCTGTGGAGGGCCTGGTGGCCAACATTACCAAGGAGCCTCAGTTCATCATCAAAAAGTCCCTGCAGTTCAAAAGTGGCATGAATGTTCTGGGTAAGTACCCAACCGAAACAGTAAACGCGCAATTAACAGGAAACCAGGAAGAGCCTATTGATAGCACGCTGAATCATCAGACTAACATGCTGATGATTAGCGGGTATCATTGTTAGCATGTTCACCACCTTACCATAGCATTTTAGCATGCTAATGTGTGCTTATTAGCATGAAAAACAAAGCTCAACTGATGGATGGGAATGCCATTTTTTTCCAGGTATTTGGCCACAAATCAGTATCAGATAAACACATTTTTTTACCTGATTATTGTGCTTGATAAAAAGTTAAGAGATCACATTATAATTCTTAATAAAGTTGACATAAATGTAACAAATGTCACAGCAATCCATCCAGTAGTTCTCGAGATATTTCGCTCGCTCAAGGGTCAAATATAAAAACATCAGAAATACCATGAATGTTCGTACAAATATTATGTCAAACTATAGATTTGACTTACAGTATTACATTTACAGAATTTTACAGTCCCAAACATCTGCCCAAACCTAACACTGTTTGGCTCTAACTGTAAAACTTCTCATCTCCTAGTGTTAATTCCCTCATGTGGTAGTCATCTCACCTGTACACACCAGTATTCAAAGTGTGATACATTTATGATTTTCTGTCACAGGTCTGATTGGTTTCTTTATTGCATTTGGCATCTGCATGGGCAAGATGGGAGAGAAGGCCAGACTCATGATTGAATTCTTCAACATCCTCAATGAGATTGTGATGAAACTTGTCATCATGATCATGTGGTTAGTATCACTTAAGAATCTCATTGACGTCATTCTGAGACTCATTTAATCATTTGGAGTCAGAAATAACTGTACATGCAACGTTATTTCAAGACTTCATGACAAATTTTACATATATATGCATATATGTAGGTGTCTATATATATATGTATGTATGTGTGTGTGTGTGTGTGTGTGTGTGTGTTTGTGTTAAATATTAACAACACCTTATCATATCCTCAGGTACTCTCCCTTTGGTATTGCCTGTCTTATCTGTGGCAAGATCATCTCCATCAAGGACCTGGAGGTGGTGGCCAGGCAGCTGGGCATGTACATGGTGACTGTGATTATTGGTCTCATCATCCACGGCGCAATCTTCCTGCCCAGCATCTACTTCGTCATTGTCAGGAAAAACCCCTTCAAATTCTTCCTGGGCATCTTCCAGGCCTGGATCACTGCTCTGGGGACAGCCTCCAGGTCAGCTTCAAAAAGAATGAATGGTTGTTCCTCGTTACTTCCTTGATACTCACACAGAAAATGCTAACTATAACCTTCCTTCTTCCTCTTTTCTCTCCAGTGCTGGTACACTGCCTGTCACCTTCCGTTGTCTGGAGGAGAACTTGGGTATTGACAAAAGAGTCACTCGTTTTGTGCTCCCAGTCGGTGCCACCATCAACATGGATGGAACTGCTCTTTATGAGGCTGTTGCAGCCATCTTCATTGCCCAGATGAACGGCATCCACCTCGACCCTGGTCAGATTGTCACTGTCAGGTCAGGAGACTTATCTTTGTGATTAAAATATATAAAGGTTGTATTGGTTGGAGTCTCATGAAATGTTGAAACCCCCGTATTTTTACAGTTGGATCTAAGTTTAAGTTATGTGGGAAAAAATGAAAGTTTTTTAATTGCACAGATGTACTATTTTCTTTGGACAGATGAAAGACCTGGATGTCTGGGCTGTTTTTCATGAAATGCCAGTGTCAGTGTGTTGAAATGATGAAACCTCCCTTGATATATCAGCAATCCTGAAATAGACTTAAATTTACTGGATTTGGCTGCACACACATCAGAGTTTGGTTTAAGAAGAGCACATAACAGTAAGAATTGTCATTCCCACTATTTAAAGGGGAATTCAATGGAGCCCTGTGGATGCAGTTGAGCAAACGCAGTTAGCTCTTAATAAATGAGGATAGATTGAGCAACTGTGTAGGTTCATTTAACAGTGAACAGAAAAGCCTCTGTTGTTTAGGGCAGCAACTTTGGAGTAGAAATTTACAGTGGAGCAAATAAACCACCAGGAGGAAGCAACGACATGTGCCAGCACCGGGTCTCATGCCAAGCAGGAGGACAAACACATATCAAGTATTTTTTCATTAGGTTTCCCAAGTGCTCTTCTGTGAATAGAGTGAGTCAAGGATGGGCGACCTTAAGCCTGACGTTTTTATGGCGTATCAATCCACGCACCCCCAAATTAAGCATCCCATCTCTCGCATTTTAACCTCTCTTCATGTGCGATGGAGGACCCTCTTTGGTGCTCTTCAGCTGCTGCTCTTTATACAAGTACCACAGAGGATATATGTCTTCATCTGTGGTCTTGCAACATATCCATTTCCCGTTCAGCGCTGTCTGAGGTGTTGTGAAGGATGCTTTTTAGTTGTAGTGGGCTTGGAGGATGTGACTGAGTGCTGCTTTGCTCTGTCTTCATTCAGTCTGACTGCCACCCTGGCCAGTGTCGGAGCAGCCAGTATTCCCAGTGCCGGCCTGGTGACTATGCTCTTGATCTTGACTGCTGTCGGCCTGCCAACCCAAGACATCAGTCTGCTGGTCGCTGTTGACTGGCTGCTGTGAGTTTGACAAGAGAAAAATATATATTGTGGTTGCACTTTGATTCTTCCCTTGACATTCAAAATCCTCCTTAATCCATCTTACTTTCCTCATTTGATAGTAAGCAATATGCAAAACCATCATCATTTTTTTACCACTTTCCGCTTTCCCCAGGGATCGGTTCAGGACCTCGGTTAACGTGGTGGGTGATTCCTACGGTGCAGGCATCGTGTACCACATGTCCAAGGCGGAGCTCGAGGAGCTGGACGCACACATGGCTAAATCGGACGACATTGAAATGATGACGAAGACCCAGTCTTATTACGACGACATGAAGAACCACCACGAAAACAATTCCAACCAGTGCGTCTTATCCGATACCGCTACTACAACCGCTACCGCCACTGCTAACAATTCTGTCGTAGTAGATGAATGCAAGGTACAATTAATGCTTACGGACATAGAGACCTGTATATAACCCCCTTTTTGTTGCATGCTCACTGTGCACCTTTGCTTGACACTCTTTGTTCTTCATTGTGTCTCTGTACATAATATAATACATCCACTGTTATTTTGTGACAGAAGTGAAGGAATGGAAAAACGGATGCATGTGTATGTATTTATTTCATTCTTCTGGAATAGCAGCTTTTGTGTTGAGTAAATATCCAAAAATGTAAACCGCTTTTACCAAAAAAAGGTTTAAAAAGAAAAAAAAAGCAAGGTAAAAAATGCAAAATGATTCACTTCAGTGCATTCAAATGAGGGATAAATCAGCTCCCGCTCTATAATCAGCCTAATCTGATGACTGTAACCTGTTGGGGTTTGGCTCAAACTCAAAAGGCAGAGCCAGATAATCCTCATTATAACACACAGGAATTATTTAGCAGCCCTCCCATCTATCAAAAGTTCACACTACATCCATTAAAAAAGCCCTCTCTATAGACTGTTTCCCCTTTTCTGTAATCATTTCAGTTCCCATTTTCCATTTTCTGTACTGCTTAGGGTACAGTGTGGTTTATTCTACTTTATTTTTAAATGGAGCTGATTTTAATTGTTTAATAGGTTTAGTTCAACCTTTCCTGCAGGATTTAAAATGCAGAGCGGGAGAGTGTTACAGCTCATTAGCAGCTCATATATCCCCTGCATGCACACATCTACCACACGAGTCATTCCCCGTCAGAGTTTTTGCATTTTGACACCAGCTATTTCTGCACATTGTGAGAACTGTGAAATGAAAAGCTGTGAAGTAGCTCTGATAATGTAAAACATAATGCACTTTGAAACCAGTCTATGAATGTATTCCATGCTTTTAAAATAATATATGGGAGTTCAAAGTGCTTGTTCCGACACACACTCACAGAGACACACGCGCAGACCCTGGCGGGAAAGGTCTACTGATGAGCCTATTCATTTATTAAAGGATGAAAGGTGTTGCCTAGCAACACTGGCAACCTGTCACACTAGTAATCTGTCCATAGTAAAAAGTTATGTGCTCCTCTCTGAGTCTCTTTAATTAGTGGACATTTAAATATAAATGTGACACAAAGGACTGCTATTTCCAGTATTCACCTTTTTTTCTGGTCTATTTTGCC
>JAVQJZ010161701.1:0-11521 GCA_036025355.1 Leiopotherapon unicolor
TCAGCATTTCATAAATATAAAAATGATAGAATAAAGGCTGACCAATAAAATTACTGGTGACTGAAGAAGTTTGTGACTTCCTGTATAGTTTAGCGGTAAAAAGGCCAATTTATTTCTCATACGGTATACGAACTATAAAAATAGTGTGCCGTGACCCAGAGATCTTTGACCCTTCCAGGGTCTGCTGAAAGCTCATTACTATAATCTGCTTAATCCAGAGAACTGCTCCGTCAGAGACGACAGGCATGTGTGTCCAGGTTGTCATGGAAACACTATTCACACACACCTTGAAAAGATCATACTGTCATCTTATCTTTTTTACTTCTTTTAAAGTTTCTCTGTCTGTGTTTTCTGCAGAAATCTCCTTCAGAAGAATTGATTTGGTGCTTTTCCATAAAACATACTGTGTAATTATAATGAACAACAACATGAATGATTTCCACCTCATCAGCTTCCTTTCAACTAGCTGATATCTCGACAACAACAGGAGAAAATAGTCCCCTAAAATAGAGCTGCCTTTCAAATTTCACTGCCGGTCTTTGTAAATGCATTTTAATACAACTGGAGGAAACATAGCTCGGAAAAGAGGCCGTCCTTCGATCGAAACATCGTGACAAGCTGAACTTTCCTGTTGACCCTCCTGAGAAAACAACCTGCCATCAAAAAATTTAATCATCCTGAACTGCTGCACACGGGCCTTCTCCATCACAGAGACTTTTCTCAGAACAGCCTCAGAAGTCTTTTTACAAACTGCAGATCTTTAACTTGATTTTGAGCAGCGCAGCGTCTGAATGTCTCCCTCAGGACAGAGCTTCCTGACGCCACCATCAGGGAACATGCAAGAAAAATACTCTCCGTGAGTCGGCTAAAACACCTATAAATAGCTGCTTTGCAACACAGGAACGTTCCCAGACGTTATCCTGAGTTTGGACCTAAAGAGTCTAAATTTAGATGTAGTGGATGTATCAGGACGAAGCCACAGAAGCTTCCAGTTATCAACTGTTAAAAAGATTTATTCGTCACACTCGTATTTTACTCCGACAGCTCCGATAATAAAGCTACGAGAGCTTCCTCCCTTTCCGTCCTCTCTGAAAGGTCAGCTCTGTCAAGGTGGCTTAGCACTGGTCAAAGGAGCAAACCTGCAGGTCGCCTAAGTTAAACTTCGAACTTGAACTGTCCTTGACAGTGCGCTTTGTCCTTGAAGAGAACAATCAGGGAAGAGTTGGAAGGACAAATTGCTTTTGTGTTTTATCCCTTTAATCAAAACAAGCAAAGTCACCAGAAATATGTGGCTGCAAAGATGGATTATTATCCTGAAGTTTGGCACTTCTCTCCTGCAGAGCCGTGTGATGAATCAGATGTTTTGCCTCCTGCTTGTATCATCCGACAGCTGCATGTGTCAACAAGGAGCAGCGTGCATGAAAGAACATGAAGAAACATAAAATATCATACTTATGTAAACGATCTGCATTCTGCAAAGTGCAAACAGTCACATGGGAGCTTAGGGGGGGTTAAAGCCTACTCTTAGGAGGGGAAGGACAAAAGGACTGACATCCAAACAGCGGCATGATCCTCGAGCGCTAAGACAACAATCGCAGTAAGTAATCCCCCCCTTGATCTTGCAGGAGAGGGAGATTAAAAATGAAGCCTTTTGAGTTTAATCTGGAAGCCTCAACTCACCCTGACGCAGAACAGGACGTAATGACACAAGACGACCGACATGAAAAGTGCAAAAAAGAAGAAAAAAAAAGTTAGTCATTCTCCAAATGAAGAGCAACATGCAGGATCAAAGTCTAAAACAAGAGGATTGACTAAACCCCACCACCTGACGCACACAAGCTTCAGCTGGAGGTTTCTAATCCTTCAGCATCTGCTGCCGCTCTGCTCACACAGACGGCTCTGACCTGCAGAGGACAAACACTCGGTGCGCTCTGCAGCTTTCATATCAACCAAAATTATGAGCCGCGCAAACTATTTATGGACTTACAACCACTTGTGGCTGAGATAAGCTCATTATGCTCTGTGGGTTTGTGGGCAGAGGTTCATTATGATGCCGTATTTCTCAATTAAAGTTCAGGGACCAGTTGCATTAAGCTCAGAGTACAGACAGACAGAAATGCACTGTTATGCTTTTTTCTGCCATTACGCACACAAGGTTGTGTTTTATTGATGCCAGTAAGCCTCATTTCCACTTCCACACTTTGACACAAACAGATGCACACGTCCTTAATCATCTGGAGCAAAGGATTTGTGCAAACTGCCTGGATTTAACACAGGAAAGTCCTACAATGACAGAGACTGCATTATCATAGACCGATCTCACTTTATGAAAGTGACAATAAACAGACAAACAATGCAAATGATGATTGTAAAACCACAAGGCAGAAACACTTTGAAAATATATTACAACCAAAGAGTAAAACCTGGTAAAAAATTATGCTTATTATTAGATTCAGACAGTTTTAATCAGGAAAATGTTTTCAGTCGTACCTACAGATGGCTCACAGACATAATCACTCCAAAAGATAACTAGACTGCATCTAAAGACACGACAGCAGCTTAAAGCTACTCAAATGAATGTACTGACTAAAAAAGTGAGTTTTCTTGGCTCTCTCTCTGTTTTAGACACACAGACGTGCAGTAATAATAATGAAAACGTCCACAGCAGCTCTTATCAGACTCTATAATTTAAACTTCTGACTTTACTTAGAAAATGTGAGTTAAGAAAGAAAAAAACTTCCACGTCCTGGTCAGCTGCCTGTCTCATGAAAAGGAGCTGCGGGTAAAGCCTCTCGCATGTGACCGCTCGGACCACGAGAAAGCCCCTCTGAATGTCTGCTCTTTATTATTTGGCCCACTGTACAGCCTGAAACCCCCCCGAGAGTCAGTACATGAACCGAGGAGCGTCCACTGCTGTTCATTCATGCTCCTAAAACACAAAGAAAGCTCTTTGAAGCAGCTGGCCCGAGCTCAGATGGAAACGGAGGCTTTACACGTTTACTGCCGCCGTAAAAATGACTTAAATGTGAAGCTGATTGCGCCATTAAAGTCAAATTACCTGAGGCGTAACTTCGATAACATCCAGCTGGATTATCACACTTGTGATTGCTAATTAACTGAGATGTGTTTATCAGCTGGTTTATTGGTCTATAAATCCACAGCGAACGAGGCAACACTTCTCAAACATCGCCCAGGTGACTGCGTGTGCTTTCAGGTCGAAGTCATCTGAGGGACTATTTATGCAAGCAAACCTCAAAGTCCTTGAGCTGTGCTAATATCACAGATAAGGCACAGAACATGATGTAACAGATGCACATAAATGATTAAAAGACACAAGAAAGATATTTTTTTTACATGCTAAAGCTCCATGTGCATTCACTGGACACACTATTATAACGAAAGGACCCTGAATACTGATGGAAAATAATGATGGCCTTCTGAGAACGTCGACATATTCCAGGAAACCTCATCGTTATAGTCAGACATATGAGCACAGACACACACACACACACATTATATGGATGTATAGTTTGGAGCTGAAGTCTCTATAGTGTAGTTTATTATACCAGACTACAAAGATTGCTTCGTTTGTTTGGAAAAAAATCAATAAATGCTGCATTTCTGTGACCCTGAGGACGAAACAGTGACTGAAAGGAACACAGACAATCAGTGTTGAGCTGTTTACATCACCTGAGAAACCTCAGTGCAAGTGCTGACAACAAGTATAAGACTATGAACTGCAAAGAGATCGGGACATTTTAGTGTTTTACAGATCGTTTCAGGGCTCATCACAGACTTTCACAGCTTCATATGAATGTTACTGGTCTGAAAGTACAGCTGAGGGAGCTTTCGGTCGTCCATCCTGGCAGCGAGCTGAGTCCCAGATGTCCCTTTTCCACCCGGCATCGCTTTCCAGCTCCAGCCGGGGGATCCCCAGGCGTTCCCAGCCCAGATGAGAAATATAATCCCTGCAGCGTGTTTGGGGTCTGCCCCTCGCGGCATCCTGCCAGCTGGAAAACCTCCAGAGGAAAGTGCCTCAACAACGATTTGAATCATTAGTTTTACTTTATGTGATGAACTGAAGTGGTTACAGGATCCCCAAAGTTATTTAAATCCTGGAAAACCAGAATATTAGAGATCAAGTCCTGACTGCTTTCTGCAGCTCAACACAAGCTCTCTTTCACTTTTCTCTCTAAAAGCTAAAACGTGCTCCTCATCTCACCTCTTTGTATTTTTATTCATATTCTAAAGATGAAATCTGGCTTCACTACCTGCGTTAATATTCTATAAAACTGTAAAAAACATTATCTATAGCACCTGGTGCCCACATGTCCTTTTAAACCTGAAGCAGCACAACACACGAACCACTTTAACACAAGAAAAGAAAACGTGAATGTGGGTCAGTGCTGCTGCTGGAGAGTCTGATGTGACCTTCATGGTATCTAAAAGCAAAGAAATGTTGTTGACCCAAATAAAATAAAGTCTTTTCATTTTGTTTAAAGAGGTTCAGCATGAGGACGCAGTGAGCCGCCTCATTAATGATAAGAAGCACTTCCTCCTGAATTTTGATTCAATGAAACGTCATGCGTCACAACTTGATCCAATTACGCTTTATGAATTTAAAAAGTCATCTGGGAAGCTGCGACCACGGCGGTGCAGATATGGCGGGTTGGACCGGGTGACACCGGATCAAATTAGCTGTGAGCGGTGTTGATGAATAAAGAGTGAGTTAAGGTCTCTGACTGTGCCAGCTGCGTCCCAAAATAGTTTCCAAAACACTATTTATCCATTTTGCCTCGAGTATCAACGGGTCTTAAAGCGCCTGAAATCCAAATTTAGGGTCTTAAAATTGCTGAAATTTGTAGAGATCTGTGGAAGGAGCTTTCCTTAAATCAATCACAGCAAACACGTCTGCAGAAAATCTGAAAAACACTCACATTAAAAAATTATTTTCTCCTTCAGTTCAAGTTCAGAAATGTCATCATCATAATTCAGAATACTGACTTGTCTGTTGTCGCTGTGATTGACTTTAAATCACACAGTCCTTTCCTGGAAACTGCCTGTAGCTGTTTGACTGTGAATAAAACCAGCGCAGGCATTAATGTGAGAAAATAACCCATAATAATAATAATAATAATAATATGTGATCATGTGAAGAAAACGGCAGAAAACAGGAACCTGTAGTATTTTCAGGTCTCCCTGGATTATGAGATATTACTTTTATCTGTCCGCCGCAGGCTGAGGGAGGAAGCTGCAGCTGGAAAACAAACTGCAGAGTGAGATATGGACCTGATTTAAAAAATATTACGGCATCAATGAAATGCCTTCACAAACACCGCGGCGGCAGCTCTAATAGACGCCTGACGCATTTCTCCAAAGGTTCATCTGATACACGAACGCAGCATCCCTCGCTATCTAATCCTCGCGGCCACGTGCCTCACCTGTTGCCGTGACGACCGGCTCCCTACCCCATACAGCGGGGCTGATCAATTCCCATCTGCGTCCCCCCCGCCGCTTCAAAGAAGCGAGACTCCGCTGGAAAAAGGGTTTGTGGTGATTCGGAGAGCTGACAGATAAATCTATGCAGCCGCATCCCGAAGCCTAACGTGCGGCAGCGCTGCAGAGCGACAAGCGGCGAGCACGCTCACAACAGGACGTCCACGCAGAAATAATCACTTTGTTGACCCACAGAGGAAACGGCTGCTCCCCCTTCTGAAGATCACTTAAATACTAAAATTCATTATCAGAGCACAAAGTGGTCAAATCAGAATCAGGTTTACTGATGTTGCATGTTGACTTTCAACACTTTAAACACTGATGCTCGGCTCATCACGTTCAGCAGTTCAATCGAATCCAAACACACACACGCTGCACGTTTCCAGCTTCTGTGTGACTTCACAGTTGCACAGGATGATGAAGGTTTCTAAATCACAACTATTCGGACAGTATTCTTCATAAATCTGAGGACGTTTCATGTCTTTGTTTTGTGATTCACAGACGTAGAAATCCTCCTTCAAAGTGCAGCAGTGTCGCACAAACAGCAGTCAGATCTCAGCAGAGGCCTCTTAAGTAGCTTCACTTGTTCGCACTGACAGATATCGAGCGCTGGAGCGGAGGTCAGGCCTGCGCCGCCGCTCTGCAGAGGTGTGAGGGCTTAAAAACATCTTCAACGCATCATAAGAAAGAAATATGGCGCTCTCATATTAGATATTGAGTTTCAGACCAAACACTACTAGCTTAAAATCTTTAGTTTAATTTTTATCGTACTCTGTTGATATAGATATTAATCTAGCATTTAATTCTTAAATACTGCACATTCATTACTCTTATTGTTTATTGTTCTTAGTTCTTAATAAAGTTTCATCTTGATGGCTCTCTTTGGTTGTCCAGACTCACACAAACGGTGTAAACGTTCTTCCAGAGTTACACCAGCGATGGTTGTTGTTGTTGTGCGAACGTGGGCAGAAGAAATTGGTTTCATAAGAAAATCCCATCTTGCGTAACGACCATGATGAAACAGCCTAACAGCGTCTAAATTGGCTCATTTATCCATTAAGTCCTCTGTAGAAGTGTCATTGGATTAAGATGAAAATGTTGTTTTGGATGAATGATGCGTCAGATGCTTGTCGGCGTGATGCTTTTAGGAAACCGAGTCCGTGTCCGTGTCCAGGCTGACTAACATCTGGTCTTTGGACCCTTGTGCACAACTTTTTAAATAAGCCGGTTTACTATTTTTAGAGCAGGTTGTTCTTGATGTAACTGATTCACAAAAAGGAGGAGCCTGAAAAATTCAACGTGGACGCACAGAGGTGAGAACTGAAGCAGCAAGACAAACAGAAAAAGTTCTGCTTATGGGTGAACATCTGCAAAACTCAGATTAATTGAATCATTTGTTTGCATTGAAAAGTCATCAGGAGCGTCAATGGAGAGAGGAAGGGATGAGATGTTCACCCTGAGAGAGCAGACATTTAAAAAAGCTATTTAAAATAAGAGATAAGGCTTATTTAAAGAGTGCTGTCCCCACAGGCGAGTCTGTGACCTTTAACAACAAAGACTCTAATTAAGGCCGACACACAAACAGGAAGACGACGCTTCATAGAAATTCAGTCTCTTATAAAAGGGAGGGAGACCTTACGGATCGCGATGACATTCGCTCGAATTAATGAATTACTGCATCAGATGACGACGATGAAAAAAACATTTTTAACTTTATGAATGAAGTCCCATTTTCCCATTTTCACCATTTCAAAGTCCCATTTTCAGCTTCTAGTTACGAAACATTAGTTTTTGTTTAAGATGATCCACCACTAAAGGCGTTTCACTGCTTTTTAAATGCGTGGTTCACCTTTCAGGTTACACAAAGATCTCGGTTAAAACCAACAGTGACGAGCACGAAACCTTCAGCCGTCTCTCAAGTCGAGGCTGAGACGCTTCATTGTTCCTGATGCTTTGTTGAGTGAGTCGACATCTATTCAACGATTCTCGATGCAGCGATTGAATCGAACGTGTGAGGAACGTGTTGTTCTTCTACTTCTGGAAGTGAAAATGAAATCTGCATTTTAAAAAAGGCCCTTTAATAAAGTAAATAAGAGACGAAATTAACAGTTATAATTTCTGTTAGTGGTGTGAGGTTCTTCCAGAGTCACATTTAATGAATCCTGAAGTCTCTAAAAAGCAGTCAGAATAAAAAAAAGCAGCAACAAGATGTTTCTGTCCGACTCTGTTGGACTTTGTGGGCACAACCTCAACCGTCATGTGCAGATCCAGCTGCGATAAAGTCTTATCTGAGAGCCGGCCTCCGTCTGCAGCTCCACTGCAGCGCTGGTCAGAGCATCCACCCATCACACAGCGCCTCGGGCAACACACACACACACACAGATAGACAGGAAACACAGATCTGAACAGACAGCGGCATTCGATCCACAGGGAGTCACATGCCTGCAAACCCAATCACACACACACACACACACACACACACACATGCTGACGTCAGCCCAGCTTTATGTTTGACATAAACACCACCACATTATATAATCCTGCACATTGAGCTGCCACTAATTAACAGACTGATAGATATCATATCAGGAGCACGCTGAACACACACAGCTTCATTTTCACTGACTTCTCTGGATTACTGAAGTTATAATCCGTTACATCAAAAGCTTTTACACGCTGTTCTTCATCTCTGTGTTGCTTTGTTTATTTACTGCACACGATTCACAGGAAAACAACGATCGCAACCACACAGGACGACAACAAAAGCTTTGAGGTCACATGTCTCGCTGCGTGAGAGCAGACCGACAAACTGTTTCGGTGGCTGGCTGTGTCAGACTGAAAAATCGAAACAAAATAATGAAATTAAACCGACGTAAGTGAAAATATGTCCAATAGTTGTAGAGATGTTTCAGTCTGGACCAAAGTGGGGAGGACGTGGAAGCGTGGTGAGAATAAAATCCTGTGGATGAAACTCTGACAGGTGTCACCCAATCAGCCAGGACTTGGAGGAGTTTCAGAAAACAAGCGAGTAAAAAAGGGGAAAGGTATTCTCAGTCTTCTGTTCAGACTTTGACATGTAATTAAATAAATTATCTTTAAAACAGATACCTACAGCTGCTCAGTTAACGACCGTCTGATGTTAAAGGTCGTATGATTGGTCATGATTGCATATACAGTCCTAAACGTGGATATTTAAATGGATTTTCTGCTCCAGTGTTAAGCAGACAGGAAGTACTGTACAATGCTAATAATGTTAAAAGACCACAGAGCGGGGAAATTCCCTGCAGCCTCATCCATTAAAATCACATTTCATTGTTTCATAAGTAAAATGAATCACGCAGGCAGGTCCGAGTCCGACTACACGCTCCGGTTTAGATCACATAACCCAGGAGCCGTTAGGCCAAAGGTTTTTTTTTTTTTATTTTTAATCCTAATCAGGCAGGTTTAAATGGCTCCTGCAGCTGTTGTTATTTATCTTTAATGACAGCTCATTCAAATCCTGCTGCTCCAGTTTCACATCAAAAGCTCAGAGAGAGAAAGCCTCGCTGTGTGCACATAGTTAATACACTCGTGCATTTCATAAAATACGGGCGTATTAACCATTTGTAATGATTCTGACCTGGAGAAAGATCGAAATAAAGGATCTAATGGACTCGTGTCAGGCTGCAAAACTGATTAAATTCCCCTCCTGTGTCAGCTTTAATGGTGCTTTTGGCTTTCCCAGGAGCTCGTCGTCGTCACATAAACGTGTGCAGCTTCTTAAAATCATTTCACCAGACACTCCCGTCAGTGACAAATACATTAAATGTGTTAATATGATGATTTGTCAGGTCTTGAAGATGTTGCATCAACAAAAAAAATCATTTTCTCGCTTCCTAAGGCGACATCTTCAAACGTCTGTTGTCCACCCAACAGTCTGATTTCCAAAAGAGACAGAAAAATCGGATGAATCACTACGATTAATCAGACGTCAAACATCTGTAAATTTTCAGCCCATCGACTAATTAGTTGATTAATAACTGCAGCTCCACTTTGTCAGAGTCGATTTATCCAGCAGCCTCTCACACACACTGGTACTGAAGCAGACGTGAACTCGTGAACGCCACAGTTTGAGTGCAGGAAGCTTTCTGCATGACAACACCACAGAATATTCAGCAAATACAACATCCAAGTTCAGATTTCACCAGATAAACTGCATCCAGAGTCTTCGGTTCATAATTCAATCTGCAACAGGTCTGAAGCAGAAAATAAGTAAAAATCAGGTTTTTTTTCCACACTTTGCGTTGCACAGCGAGCAGAAAATCTTCCAGCAGCGGCAGAGAGAAGATGTGATTAAACACGCGGGTCTTTAAACACACCGCAAATATCATGTTGTCTTTTTCAAGTCTTTATCTGGATTTGACTTGATTCATCTCGCTGGCCTTTTGCAGAGATGATGAAAAACTGCAATAAAAACGCTGTTTGTCCTCTCGCGTGTTCTAGGTGTGGTCTGCCATTCTTATCTGTCATGACACATGTGGGGCCTGAGGAAGTGTAGTTACCACCGAGAGGGAGCGAGGGGGGGTAGCTGGGTAAAGAAAGGGTGCAGAAATGTTTTCTCCTGAGACGCAATCAACACTAATCGACCTCCAAACGCGGCTGTCAACGCGAGCTTTGTGGGAAAACTAAAAGTGTGTCTTTTCAAGTCAGCGACAGACAAACTGATCAACAGACGACAAATAAAACGCTTGAAATTCACGAGAAAAAGATCAGAAATTGTGCTTTTTTTAGTACAGAGTACTGCTGTTTACATCTGTGACCTGAAACACTTTCAATAAACTCTTAGTTTCTGGACTATAAATCTTTTTATAGACAAAATGTGCAGATTTGAGGCAGATGTGGAGACAAAAACTTGACAGTTGGAGAGTTTAAAGTCATTTTCAGGTGGAAAAACTGGACCGAAAGTTTGCTGAAAGGGTTTCTGTCTTCAACCTTTTCGAGCATGTGATCCCTGAAAATAAAGCCTGCAGCCTTTCATTAACCCCACAGCATTTTAAAGGTCATCTGAGAAAAAAATGCACAAGGAAAAGAGTAAAAGAAAATTTCCTGCAGGTCACTTTTATCTGTAATTAACTTGAAACATTTATGAATATAATAAACATCTTGGACATATTTCATTGCAAAAGCATGAAAAAGTCACCGATCAGCGAGTCTTTTCTTATTAAAATGAGAATAATTGTGCATCATTGAAAAGTCTTTTTCACATGAGGAAGAAAATGAAGGACAGAAAAGTTAAATCACACAGACAGGAAAAGTTTCTCTGATAGAAAATGTCTGTTTTGTCGCTTTTCTGCAGCTCAGCAGCCTCCATGAAGCTCCATCAGGTAAAAGCTGCTCACTGACTCAGTTAAACATTTTAAACCAAAAGATTTATGACAAATGGTTTTTTTTCTAACTTCTTCCTCCTGATCGCCTTCATCGATCTTCCCTCTCAACTTTTCATTGATGAGGCGCACCTGTGCACGCGCGCGGACCGCGAGCCCTCTTACCTGTGACGTCAGAGAAGCAGCTGGTTTACAGAGACCCGCACCGGGACCAGGACCGGGACCGGAACCGGGACCCCGGGATGCAGCAGGCGGACCGGGAGAAGCCGCCTGTCTGTCTGTCTGTCTGTCGGTGCGCTGCCCCCCCCCCCCCTGAATGTTTCTACCTCCGCCTCTCTAAGCAGATTTGCCTCCACCTGGTCCGCGTCATGAGCCAAACACCAGCTGGAGCCCCGCCCCCCCGCAAAGCTGGACCCGCCTCCTCGCAGCTCCCATGTATGGAAGATCAACGATGTCAGGAAGATAAAAAAAAAAAACATGAAAACTTAGCTGTGAAACTATTATTGTTTCAAAACGCCATTTTTCTAATTTATTTTAGTTATTTAAGTTTATTTCATAAAACTACAGCTTCATCTACGGAAGCCAAGAACTGCTGTGCTTGCAGTTATTTTTTAATTTTTTAAAAGAAATTATCTCAACATCATGAATTATTTGTTATCTCA
>JAVQJZ010161717.1:0-10785 GCA_036025355.1 Leiopotherapon unicolor
TCTCAGTTGTCATGGAGATTAAACTGTTGATGAGGACCATGAGACATGTTTATAATTTCCTGGAAAAAGCTTATAAGTGTACTGTTCTCTCACTAAAGTGTGAGTGGGTATTCTTGTGTCCAAACAAGGACTTTATATAAAATCATTTAGTGGTGAATGTAGCAGACGGAGAGTGTTTGTAACACAGCAGTATTCATTGCAGTGATAAGACTGGCCGGGCTGGCAGCAGTGGTAGTATTCAAATATTTCTCATCTTTCTAATAATAACATCAGAGAGGCATGTGGTTTTGGGTCTTGGTGCTCTGCAGAGAGAGGGATCAGAGTGTTCTTAGGTCAGCTCTGGTCTGCATTCCTGACCTTTCTTTGTTTGTCCTTAAAATATGTCAGCGAGGAGAATACATTCAGCGTGCTCAGCCTTTCCTTCCTTTAAGCATCAGGCTGAAACCAATCTACAGAAAAGTGTTTACTCTATGGGTGGAATTAATGATTTGAGCCAAAAAAGACAAATTAAGCGAGATGGGTGGGTTGCTCGTGAGACGCTTCGTGACCCGCTCTACCTTTACTTACACAGTGGAAATTTCAACCACATCTTTTAATCAAATCTTTTGAGCCCTGCGCAGTATCCCTGGAAATTAAGAGCCATACAGACATATAGGGTTTCTCGGCACATGGAGCTCCTGCTGCTCTGGCTTTTCTGACGGGGTTGGCCCACACTGCACTGAGCTACAGAGGGCTGTTTTTAAAAAGGGGTCCCTCAGGGGAAGCTGGACTGTGAGGAAAACCAGACAGAGGAAATCACACCCAGTTGCGCCCATGGCAGCCCATCTGGCTCACTCACATCTGCACAGACATTATCTCTGTAAAAAAAAAAAAAAAGTGGGCACGCTTAGTTTGTTTGCAGTTAGTTTGCGGTTGCTGCAGACATTGTTCAAGTTTCAAGAGTCTTTTATAGTTAAAGATAAAAATACACAGATTTTTTTATATTAAATTCAAGTTGTGTGTGTGTGTGACCCCTAAGTCTCTGTCTGTCAGGAATTCATAACAACGTTTCTCCCATAAACAGTGTGTCTGAAATAAGATGTAGAGTCAACACAGCAGAAAGAAGAGTTTGGACATTTAAACAAGCTGCTTGTCATTTATGAGACAAAAATGACATCATCCAAAACAACTCAGAATTTCAACACATTTCATATCAACCACACATTTTATAGATCGCGGCAGACAAAAGCGTAGATACTGACGACAGCAGCTGCCTTCGGACAAACATATTTCATACTGGAGCAGATGACTTCCAGATGTAGGTGGGAGGCAGTGACAGACTTTAGACGCCAATTAACCAGGGCCACTTGACGGGACAGTACAATCTGTCACTTGTAGCACCAACGGCAAACACGGCGAAAGAAAAAAATCAAAAGTTCAGATTTCAAAGGCCTGTTCACTGTTTATGGAAACCTCAAGCTTCAAAGGATGGAGATGTTTTTTTTCTTTCCTTTCACAATATGCCGCTGTATGGTATTGTATGTCTTGGGACGAATGAGTTTGCTATGCAGAGGAAGCCTCAAACCAAATTCTTGATTTAATTGTTTAAGACACTGAAGCATGCAGGATGTTGTCTTGTTTACAAACACAAGTGATGAATAAGCATTTGATCAGTGATGACCTAACATTGTATAAACAACATAATTTAAACCATACAGACAAAAATGCAGATATTTTATTGACTCCAAAAGATCCACTTGAAGGACTTTTATTTTCATACTACTCCTCGGAGGTGGCACAGGAACTCTAGCAGACATAATTTATGTTCAGGTTTCCTTTTTTTCCCCTCCTGACTCAGAGGAATGTGTTTCTGTTAGAGCTCCCTTCAGTGACACACATCCAAGGAATGGGGATAACCAAAGGTCACACATATTCATAAGCCACAATAACTTTCCAGTTGTTGAACTGGAGGGTCGCCTCACACACACACTCACACACACACCCACACACACACACAGGCTCTGAGCTGCAGTAACCCCACTACGAGCCAACATTGAGGTACTCGGTCTTCAGGCGGCTCAGTCTGGTCCCGTGGCTGCGGATGATGAGGGACAGCAGCTCCTGTCTGTCCTTCAGGCCCGCGGAGATGTCCGTGCTCCCCCGCAGCGCCTCCCTGATGTCGCTCACTTGCTTCATCACGTATCCGTTCAGCTGCTGCTCCTCCCGCAGCTCCGTCTCCTGGCTCTGCTTAAACTTCACCTCCAGCTCCAGCAGGGACTTGTCCACGCTGGAGAAGGCCTCTCCGATCTGGGCGAGCTCTCGCTGGAGGAGCTTGCCGTAGCTGTCCTCCCCGTCGAGGTCGTGCGCCACCGTCCGGCCGACGCTCTCCAGCAGGCGCGCCGCGTCCTCCGCCTGCAGCTTGGTGACGATCAGGTCGTCCCGCACCACCGAGTCCCGCTCCTCAGAGGCCCCGCACGGGTGCACGTCCGAGAACCTGAACAGCATCTGGCAGTCCTCGGGGTCCTCGGTCTCCTCGTAATCCCCGTCCGGCACGAAGAAGTGGTGGAAGGTGCCATTGGAGATCTCGGGCTGGAGGGGCCCCGTGTAGACAGCCGAACAGTGCGGCAGCGAGCAGAGCGCGACGAGCAGCAGCGGGACGGGATCCGGCATCCTGCCTGTCTGTGAGTCCGGCGAGCAGCGTCTGCACCGGCAGCCCGACCCAGCGCACGGTTTTCAGCCCGGGTCAGGTTTCAGCAGCCCCCCACCCCCCCTCACCTAAAAGGCACAGACAGCCCATTTTTTTTAAGTAAAGAGGGCCCCTGGTGGTCCCTGGTGGCCCCTGGTTACTCCACCCAGTGCAGAGCCAAGAGGCATGAAAAACATGAAAAAGAGAATTTATGCTGTTTTTTAATCCTTAAGTATTTATAGTGAAGCAGAAATGTAATAAAAGCGTAGATCAAATCATGCTGAAGCAGTTTTCACAGCAGGAGTGCTCATATAAAAAGTACTTCATCTTAGTTTTCTCCATTTTCTAACTAATGACACTGTTATTTAATAGTACTTCTTATTAAAATATTTGCCATTTTAGAAGTGATATCCAGTTATACGCTTGTGTTTTGTGCACATGATCAGGCGTTCACTTTTCTCTTTTTCTTCACTTTCAGTTGGACCACAGACCCTCTCTAATCCTTTTTCAGTCTCTCAAACAAGACAGATTTACATCTCAGACATTAAATGCTGAGCTTGTCTTCATAAACAAATGATCAGTCAGAATGCTTCATAAAGTTTCAACATTTCTCATATATATAAATAAGACAAGGCAAATAACAGGCATGTCTGAATGCAACTCCATTCAGACACACAGCAGTCAAGTCCAACTCTCATTTTTGTCACATACGTTTGTATAAGTCTAAATATAACACTTTTCATATATCAAAACAAATATATCTCAATCATAAATAAAGTTAACATTTAAACAAAATACATTACGAGAAAAATGCATTCTTTAAATAAACTACACTCAAAATTATTTTATCAAAACAGAAGGAAACATCAGTTCTTTTAGATTAGAACAAATCGAATCAAAAGACCAAATGCTCTGTGTCGTTTCGTTGTCATACACGTGGAAAGCAGGGGAAGATTTTCCAATATGCAACTTTAAGCAACACATATGGTGAATCACTGCCAGAGTGCAGTTAGAGCTGACTGTGATGACTTCAGTCAGGTGATTACATTACTGCACGGAGGGGGAGTCCCCTGGGCTACCATCCCCTCCGCTGCACATCCTGTCATGGGTAATTACATCATCACAGGGTGGTCTCAGATATGGCTCTCAGCATATCAGCAGAACTCAGCAGAAAACTGGAAACGTGGCAGGCAGTAAACACATGGCTGGAAACGGTTTTGTCCTCTTTATGTTCCATATAGTATTTGGAGCAGGAGGGGGTTGTTTTTTTAGGTGCCACACAAGAAGTCTTTAGTAGCCTAAATGAGGACCTGATTTAATCTTTTCTAAATATAGGAAATAGGAAATCAAATATGTTCAACCATATTGCCGATTACATGCAGGAGCTTCTTTCCTCTAACAATTGTGGACTGACAGCCCAGAAAGCAGCAGTGGGATAAAAAGTAGGATTTAGGCTGACAAAAGGCAGGATACAAGCCGGCAGCAGGTGTAGGTAGTAAGCAGCAAACAAAACCGAGGGATCATGCAGGCAGGCAAAAGTCCAAAAACTTGCTGGGATCAAAGAAAAAACACAAAGGCAGATTTAAGACAAGAAAGAGGACAAGAAAGCTTAACAGCTATGGCTAGAAGGCACAACACACAATCTGCCTAAAGGTGGAAACTCAGTCGGGACAACTACTCAAAGAAGAAATTAGCCTTTTTCAGACTATCTCAGTCTATCTGAGACAAGCACTGCTTTAATTAACACTGTTAAGACGGCTCTGTTCCCTTTAAATAAAATTAGTAAAAGTACAGCAGTGAGGCAGCACACAGGCAGGGCCCTGAAACTAGTTAGGGTAAATGGAGCGCAACCCTTATTGATATTATTAATTACACTGTGTCAAAGTATCTGCCATGAAAAAGGCCTAAGGAAGAGTTTAGTGCATATGGTGATTAATCAGATGCAGATGGCCCCTCATAGGCCTCCTGTGGTCTTACCTGCTTACGATCCAGCGATCGGAAGCAACAAGTCATAGAGAACCATCTACACACTGTCATTTCTGAAGGCTACACTGCCCCTCAGGCTGACACCCAGAAACGTCCCCATCAGAGCACAATAACAAAATACAGGCAGAGGGCAGCACCTCTGCAGACGCTGTGGGGTAAGAGTTGCTAACATTTCCAGCTGTTGTGATACCACATTATCATTCAGCAGCAGCCTTTGTTGTGATCACAAGATGAATATTAATCCAATATTCATACTCTTTTTAAGCCTTTTTTTCACATAATAGACAGTATTTGATGTTCAGTTCATATTCCAACTTTAAATAAGTCAAACATATGTAACGTATGTAACGTTGCAGGTATGCCAAAGTGTGAATGGTACTGAATGTAATTTTCATTACTTCAGAATGATTCCAATCTCTCTGCTGACTGACATCAATCTCTGGTACTCTTATTTGACACCGACAGTTTGTACCTTTGATTGCATTTATTTTTAAAGTCTGAGTCATGACCCATGGGGAGCTCACACACAAGCGATGCCACTGCCGCACCACAATAGCGTGGTCATAACATTCAGTATGAAGCTGTGAAAAATACGTTTAAACAGCATTTTAGAACAAGTGTGGGAAACCCCATGAAGGCACATGCTTTGTATTTCCTGTCAGCTTTAACTTTGTGTCACCAGAGTTCAGATTTAGGGAAGAGAAATACTTTGTTTGTTTGAAAACTGTTTCACTTGTGAACACTTTGTTGAAAGAGGGATACAAGCAAAGACAACTCGAGGCTTCCCAGCATGCAGGCTTTCTCTGTTTCTCCTAAAGTAACACACCTGAATAAATACAGCGTCTCTCAACATAAACACTGAGAGAGTAAACTGACCAGCACGCCAAAGCAGAGCAGGGCACTCCGGGGCAAAGCTGCCTGAAAGCAGATGTAGCAACAGATGTACTAACAAACATAATTTGGAGGATCTGGGAGGGATGTTCTTGTTGATCCTCTACTGTATAATGTCTGTGTGTTTGTGTGTGTGTGTGTGTGTGTGTATGGATGCCCAAAGGCTGCTGATTTAGACAGATGCCTTTCAGATGGTAGTAACGGGTTTCTTCTCAGTGCTGATCGGAGGGAGCGGGAGGGTCGAGGGCCTGCAGGCTGTGTGGGAGTCTGCAGAGACAAGGCAGCTGACTCACACTCTCACAGTGCATCTTAATGACCTCACGCTTAATGTTAAAGAAAAACAGTAATTCATTTAAGTAGTTTCTAGTCCGCTATCAGCAGTGGGACGATGTTTATTTCTGGAGCTCTTCATTAAAACACTGTCTGATAGGAATTTAAACATCTGTCTATTACTAATCACCCATCATTTTTTTAAAAAGCGCAAGGGAGCACAAAACTGACACAGGCATCTCTCTGTTTTAAGTTTAATGATTTACTACATTAATTTTCTTAACTTGGATACAGAACTGCTTCAAACAGGCAGTCGTGCCTGGATGATAGTGGCCACATGTTTTGGAGAATACCTGCTTTAAATCAAGTCTGGAAATACGAGGACTATGTAGAAGAAATCCAAGAGAGTCAAAGTCGTGATCATTTCAGTTCATGACACTGATGCAATGCCAGTTACGAGTAAAATGCTAATTATGGAGGGTTGCATTATCTTTGGTTTAGCTACAGCTGCAAAATGTACTAAAGTTTGTTGAAGAAGGGAAACATTTGTAGGAAATGTAAATGAATTAATCAGCTTATTTAGGAACAGACATGAATAATAAATAAAACATCTTGTGCGTTACGGTCTAGGTAGAAAGACCAAAACCAGAACCTCATAAATGGTCACATAACACATGAAACATTTCAGTCTTGACTGGCACCAAAAATGGAAATTTGGGTAATAACTCTGGTTCGTGGGCAAATTAGTTCTTAAGTAGCTTGTTGTTTTATACTTGCCAAATTTGGACAGATCACTTCTCCGGAGCAGCTGTAAGTAAGATTGAGTACCAAAAATACAGCCAGAAGTACCAACTTTTATTTCTTTTTTATTCCAAAGAGAGAAGTTTTTGCTGAGCCTCCTATTCTGTACCCATATTCAACAATCACACAGGAGAAAGTCCATCGAGGCAGAGGAAGCAATTTCTGCACTGTCAGAAACCTCAGTAGACTATAATGCAATGCAGCTACAAGGTATATAATTTTGTGCTATCTTTCACCTACTATAGTATTATAATCACTGTCACAGTGTTTTATTCTCTCTCCTCACACATACATAAACCACAGCTGAATGGTAACACTTAGATAAGCCCACACACTCACCTCAGACACTCATTGCTGTGTAAAAGCAATAAGGCCACAAACCTTCTGGAAAGTGGAAGCATTAAAAGGGAAATGGAAATGAACCCGCTGAAGCTTAAAAATGTATTCGAGAGTAGAAATGAGAATGTCTTTATTGCAGTCCTGCTCGCGTTTTTAGAACAACAATGTTGGTGACATATAATCTCTGTTTTGACACTAACTCTGTAAGGCAACATGTGCTGGATCCTCTCCTGTGGAAATACAACTACAGTGTTCAATTAGCCCATAATGCAGCACCAACCAGGCTGAGACTCCCATTCTCGTCTTCCACTGTCAACAAAACATGTAGAATTGTCTTTATTTATCATCCTTAAATTGAGTAAGAAATAATCCTCATCGGATGCATTTGCAGACAAGAGACTGGGTTTGAGTGTGTTTGTGATGTCTTTTCCTTCTGTGCTGCCAGCTCTTGGACAAACACGAATTTGTGCAAACATGCTTAATGCTATTTACAGACTAATCTGCACTGCAGAGCACAAACATAAAGCAGCCAGACACACATGTTCCGGGGGCCAAGCAGATGCCATATATTACATTTTTACATGTGAAGAGGAGATGGTGCAGGTGTTTACTTTGATGCAAATGCACCTAATTTAAGCACATTATATATTGCTTAATTTCTCCTACATTATGAATTCCAAGATATGCCAGCACACACACATTGTACATTACTATTACTACTACAGCTATAACGACAGCAGTGATTGTGACCATAATGAGTTCAGTACAGTACATCATGTCAAACTGCATCTGCTCAAGTATTTCCTGGTGCTGCAGGATATATGATGGCAGGTTTTTGCCTTGACCCTCAGTATGGGTGTCACTTCCTTCATCCATCCAGCTCTGCAAAAGTAATTCAACATTTCTTAGTGCAGGAGGCTTTACTCAGGTCAGCTCATCTCTCATCTCATCTGTCACTGCTGTTACTCATGCCTCATTTCAGAATCTCACCCCTCTTCTACCCGGCTAGGATTTTGCCACCATGTCTGCTGCAGTGTTATCTTCACCAACTGCTGTGCAAAATGTAGAAAATATATGCGCAAAATACAGAAATAGAAATGTAGTAAATTTAACTGCACACCCACTTTCCATCTAATGTCACTCCACCTGTGTTACACAGCTCTCCCTCATTAACAGTGTTAACAACTAAAATCCTACTTCGCCAAAAGGTCATGAAATTTGAACTTAAATGTTATACAACGGTTGAAGTGCTCTAAATGATAATGAAACTGTACATAATGTATAATACAATAACCTAAGTAAACCAGTGGATATAATGTGCACAGTATCTAAACTTACACCTAACTCAAGTGTCGGATATCAAAATAGTGCACATAGTGGTGTAAGATTAAAAGTAATCTACTCTATATAATCTAAACAAGGCATTGTTGTTGTGTTGTGAGTTTAAATGCCTTATCTTGGCTTGACCTCAGTGCCCTTTTAAGACTGAAATCTAATCAAGTGATGTCTTGTTAAGATTATACAGAGCAGATCACCAAAGTAACTCCGGTTCATTCAGGGAGGGGGTGGTGGTGGGGAGTCTTATCTATCCAGTTGTCAAAACATTTCACTTAGAATGCCAAATATCAACCTCATGGCGGCGCTAGAAGAAAAGAGGATCCACAAAGTCAGTTCAACCTCAGTGGATCATAAATGTCTATATGAGGTCATGGCTGTCCATCTAATAGATAACTGTGATATTTCACTCTAAAGTGATGGTTTGACTGACTGAATACATATTAACTAAAAATTAAATCAGTGTAAGATTTTTTTTAAACATATTTTGTATGTTTGCACATTAAGATTTTTTAATTGTACCCAGCTAGCTGAGTGCTCTGATGATTTGTGGATGTCTGTGTTGTGACTCTGTCCTCTGCTGGTCATCCTTGGCTTCCTGTTCTGTTTACACCTCAGTGCCGCTGGATTTATGACCCCAGTCTCAGCGGGGGCACTGATTACCTTCCTAACCTGCACTGTAAATCTGTGCGGTATGAATAACATCAGTCACTTCGAGGTGCTGGTAGAGACTGAGACCTAATGTCTGCAGCCTGTGCAGGAGGGAGAGTGGTTACCATTACTGATATATGAGGCTGAGGTTCGAATAATGTCTGCTCTGGAAAACTGCTCTGCTCGAAATATGAATAACGCTGCTTCTGTTTTATGGGGAGACAAACCCACAGGTTTAACCTTGGTGCCCCGCAGAAAGCCCCCAACTGTTGCAGCTATGTGCTACTGAGCTGGAGAATAAATTTTGTGATGAAATAGAGCATCTTTCTTTTTCTGCTTCCCTCCCCTTCTCACTGTTCCCAACATTACCAGTTTTTGTGTTAAATCATTGAAGATGTGGTTTCACACAATTCTACCAATCTCTAGAAAGACACAAAGAAATACAGCAACAAAGGCAGAGACTGAGAGGACTGCCAGCATGTGAACATCGATGTAAACAATTTAAGTTTTAAACACAAGAAAAACACAAATGTTTTAGGAGGAGAGAAATGGATATGAGACATTTGTTCAATTGGAAAGAAACACAGAAAAAAACTAAACCTCATTTTGTTTACATGAAAACTCCACAGACCAGCTATAATTTCAGTCCAGTGTTTCAGCTAATTGGTTCATTCATCAGTAATGCAAATAACAGAACACAAGTTTAAGATGTGTACTTACAGCTGGAGCTGAGCAGGAGGCAGGTTCGAGGCAAGTTCCAGTCAGGTGAAGCTGGGAAGTGAAAAGGCCAGTTACTGGTCCTGAGTAATAGCACAGCAGCGGTGGAAAGAAAAAGTACATTTATTAAAGAGCTATAAGTTTAGTTTAATTTGAAGGCACCCCTACTTTGCTAGAGTATTTGCCTTTTATGGTACTTAATGGAGCAGTTTTTCCACCACAGTAGTAGATAAGACAGTTTATTGTGATGCTGATGATGTTTTTTTTCTGTATTCTTCTATTATAAGTTGTTTTTTGTTGTTTACTTCAGTATTATTTATATTGTTGATACACTGTATTGCATTTTACATAGGACTTGGATATAGCCTTTTTTTTTGCCTTAAAGGTTTCCAGTGTTGCACAACATCTACAGCCCTCTATATAGGGTGGAACAACACAAGACAGAAATGCATAAATCCAATTCTGGACTTTTCCTATAGGACCCGACAGTGGTGAGAATGTGAAGCCACTTTTTTTTTTTTGCCAGTATGTGACGTCTGTTGGTTAAAGAGGTGAAAGGAAATATCCTGTGCAGGCATCCAACTGAACACGGGAAATAATAAAAGTATTAAACATTTGCCATCAGAGCTCAAAGTGAACGAAACCTCGATGTGTTTGGATTTCTCTGTAAAACAGTGAAGTCGGTGTCGACTGACATGACAAGTATGGAAAAGCAGTTAGAAGGAAGGTCTGAGCAGCTGTGGCAGTAAATAGTCCTACAATCCTCAAATAGTGGGTTTGTGATAAAAGCGTAGGCCTTTTCACATTTAACAATATGTTATATGAACACTCTTTGGCATGAAGACTTGTGGTTTGTGATAATAGTGGAGAGCGGAAAAGAAAACAATCCCTGCACTCTGCTGGGCTCCAGTTTGTTCCATAAGCAGATTTAGTTAAACTTGGATAATCATGAAGATGATATCAGCTTGGCCCAGAGGCCATTCCTCTGTTGTTCTGTATTACAAGAGTAACAAAAATAAAGAGAGTAGATTTGATTTAAAAGATACAATCCATGATTTATTACAGAAAAGACTGATATCCAAATTATTTTATGTTACATTATTTTCATACATTTCAATATGTTTTTACAT
>JAVQJZ010161735.1:0-11952 GCA_036025355.1 Leiopotherapon unicolor
ACTTCTATCAACACAGTGAACTGAATTTGAATTTTTCACCACTCAATAAGCATTTTCTTGTGTGGTCAGTTATAGTTGACTGAGATTGTAGGAACAGTTGTTATAAACCTTCAAAACATAAGTGTGCACACAGTCTGTCAAAGGTCTGCTCTAGCGCTTAAACAAAAAGCACTACACCTTTAGAAATGTAATTTATTATAAAAGGCCTCATCATCTGCATAAGAAATGACTTTTATCATTACAGTCCTGCCCCAGTCTTTGGTGTTTTCCCCTCATTTAGTTAATTTGTTCTCCTGTTTTGTTCTGCTTGTTATTTCTCATTTCCTTTTCATGTCTTCAGTTTACTTATGCATACTTCCTGTTTTATTTTGTAAACTTACCTCTCCTCACATGTCGGACACTTCACTTCCTGCCAGCATCAGGATGCGTTTCCTGTCCTGTCACCTGTCCCTCATTAGTCTCCTCGCTTAGCTCCACCTTCCCATCACGCACAGTAAACATAACTTTTGTTCTTTGTCAGGTCATCTACGTATCTTTCCTGCAAATCTTTTCATGTCCCTACCTGTCAGTATACCTGCCTGACATATATGTGAAACAATTTTTTGATCATTGGACATCACGGCATTGCTCATTTTTGTGGCACGAACCGAAGCAAATGTGGTAAATGTTTTTCATCCCCTCTTTAATTTCCATGTACTGGAGTTTAACTTGGATCTGAGACTGCAAAGTAAAACAGGAAACTGTTAAAATAGGTCAGTGTCCTCAACAAATACTCACATTTTTAAACTATTTAAGTCAGGTTGGCTGTGCGGCCTAATAAAGGACCACTTAAAAACGCATTTCTGTTTTGTTTTGATTATTTCATTTTGTTATCATATTTTTAAAAAAAAAATCTAATTAAACCTCCAATTTGTGGCAATCAGCACAAATCCAGCATCCTCTGAATGCCCCTCTGCATTCATAAAGGATGTGAGAAAAATGTGCTCAACTGTACCTACCAAACAAAATCTGCAAAAAGCCAGATACTGCTCGCTTTTTGGGTTACTGCTTATTAATACGAGACGAATGAACAACTGATCCATCACCCCGCAATTCCTCTGCAGCGGACAATTTAATTACCAAAGGTTTGGCACTAAAACGACGATAAAATAACATAATGAGGGGTTGATTTATATGACCAAAAAAACCTCTGCTGCCACTGCTGGTTTCCACTTTTATATTCTGACAACCACATATTAAAACATAATGCTGTGGTGCGCTCCAGGGTAAACAGGCATTTACAGTACATTATATAAACTGTTAAAAACCAATTTAGGAGCTAATATGCTCATATGAGGATGGTCTGCAGGGTAAAACAAGAGCAAAATAAAGGTATTCTGCAATATAATTAGTTGAAGCAAACAGTATTTGTTTCACATAGGTCACAATAACAAGACCATCCGGAGAGTAATCTGATGAAATATCATGTCAGAGGTGAGATCAGTCTACAGGAGAGGAGTGTGTCTGCAAGTGACAGAGGCCTGTAAGCTGAGTTCAGATCAATTTATTCCCTTTATGACTGTAAATAAATGTCAGCTGCAACATTGTTCCATCGCTGCCTAATTCAGTTAAGATGACTGATGATATTGATCGTCAACAGACAATAGATCCCTAGATAGGGCCTTAAATTAGTAGATTAAAATGAAAATAAAAACATAATGTGTGTATTAATTTCACATGGCCCCACAGTAATAAAATTCTTATACAGATACAGAAGAGAAATTTGATAAAAGAGTCTTCAATTGTGGATGGATTGGTGAGCGATGTGTGAGAATATCCACTCTGACCGACCTGCAATCACGGTACATTTTCACATTATCAAGGCCAGACACAGATTTGGAGATTTATCCATTCTTCCTACATGTTTCCTTTCACGTCAGCACTGAGCTTATATAGTTATGAAGAGATCACTGGTAGAGCTCATCTCTTCCTGGATGCATCATCGTCTTAATCTATTGATTATTTGTAATATTTCCTTCACCATCAGCCTGTACAGCAGCCCCCGACGTCGCTGATATTTCTGCCTGCGAAGCGAATGTCTTCCTCAGTAGAGTTTTGAGGCGGTGGAAACAACGCTCGCGGCGGTTAATTCACTGATAAAAATGTTCATCCTCGCTCGTCTTAAACTTTCCTGCATGACCTGGGTCATTTCGGTTCATTTGGCCTCTTCTCTCGCAGCGATGGGAGTGAAAAGAGCCTGTAATCAAGCTAAAAGGACAAAAAAAGAAGAAATAATTTTCCTCCTATTCAACGAATTTCTATTGTTCTCTTGTTGAGCCTTCTTTTTTTTTCACAGTTAAGACCTCTTGCTAATAACAAAACCACCTCTGAAAATGAGTGTAGTTAAGCTCCTTTATTTCTCAGAGACCCGAAACCCTTCAGCCTTCAGCCCCTCATTCTTACATCAGGTCACTTTAATCAGGAAACTCACATCAAACACGTGTCCAAGTGTTGATGTAATTCTTGAAAAGCTTCAGGGTATTAAGATTTTATTGACAAGCAGCATAAATGTTGATGTTACATGTCTGCAGGTTAATTCATGCACATGAGTATTTCAATCGTTTCTGTTTGAGGACCAAAACTGCCATCTTCTAGGATTTTCACCGCACTGTGCATCTCCTTCCCAGCCTACTTGCATTTTTTTTTCTTTTTATGCCACTCAACAATGAGGAGCAGTGAGTTACGAGCAAACACAGGCAGCAGAAACACATTATACTGCACAGCCAGCGAGGCAAATGACATATCTGGGGACTGCGCCAAAGATCTGTCCGTTGTTGTATTTGCTATACTGTTTGCCAGTATAGGCTGTTAGAAAGAATACAGGCTGCACACTGCGAATGTACAGAGTGATTTAATCAGATTTGTCAGCACCAAAGTGAGTACAAACGTATGCTGTTTCTTTCATGAAGCATCAACACAACCGTGCGTCTCATTAATTTGTATGATATGTAACACAGCTGCCAAATTTGCATTCAGCATTGAACCACGAATCACCCCTCTAATCACTTCAGCTTATTATAAAAGTGAATATACACGCTTTTATCTTATACACATATAAAAGGCATCCATTTTAAATAAAGATGGTCGGGTTAGTTTCTGTTTGCACAGTTTACTTTTAATATGAAACAAACTAGATATCATTATAACTTACATTTTTCAACATTTCTTCAGTTTTTATTTTTCATTAAATAAATAGCTTACTGTTCAAACTGCCTTCCACCATAGACAAAAACACAGGACCCATCTGGAGCTTCAGTTCACGGCTGAATTTTTTTCCCCTGTCAGACTGAACAACCAAACACAGTCGCAGGTGAGGAAGTCGCAGCGCAGTGCTGTACCAGCACAGTCGGCCACTCTCCATTTCTTTTATCTGCCGCTCTCAGAAACACACGGAGAAGCACAGCGGAGGTGACAGCGTGGTTTATCAAAATCTTATTGGATTTCGCCTTGTCCTCCCTTCCCCCCCACCTCCAGCCACTGCAAACAGAACAAGGAAGGTCAAGCCTCGGAGACACCGTTGAGCAATCCTACCCGGAGGCAGAGCGCTCGTTGTGCACCGCCGTCACGTCCCGGCTGTCCGCTCGGTGCCCACTTGTCTCTTTTTACATCGGGTCCTCATACATACCAGTGATGGACCACGGGGGAGTAGAAGAAGGTGGGCCACTGAAAGAAATATGGCGGGCAGCATGACACGGTAGAACGCATCACCATTGATTTTTTTTTTTTTATTCTAAGCATTCTGCACACTTGCTTATCTGGAATAAGAATAAAAGCAAAACGGTAGCAGGGGAGCTGTGAAGTTACAACATCTAGAAAAAAAAATGCCACTGGAATAATGATAAAGAAAGCTTGGAGGAGTTTAAAAGCCAACGTTTCCTGCTCTGCAACAAAGATGCTGTTTTTCCAACCAACGAAAGAATCATCAGTTTGTGCAACACTACACTCATTTTTAAGAGAAATGTGAGGAATATGCGAGATTCGTTGAGATATTCAAGCTTAACATGCAGAAGCAATCAATCTCTCCAGATGGACGATAAAACACAGCAGCATGAATAAAATGACAGGCGTGTAAATGATGCTGAAATAAACGTATGGTGTGCACATGTCAACCATGAAGATCTTATGGATGGTGCTTTAAAGGGGTATTTGGGAACTAATATATCATATGCAGTATCAGCATCGTATAATTCATGTTCTCTCTTTCCGTATCACGCTGACGTTTACTAGCTTGTGAAGCGCTGCCGGGAGTTGGTAACCGAGAAAAGTGAAAGAAAATAAAAATGAAGATGGCATTCCTGCCAGTTTGTTTGATTCAGGGGAGCGATGAAAGCCAGTCAGTTCATTTGGACCAAGATGTATGCGAGCTTAAAATGAATAAGCTTAATATTAATCAAGGTATAATTAGGTAATATTTGATCAAACAGAAGACATTTTGGCAACAAGAAGTGAGACAGAAAACATGACATTTAAGCGCCCGTGCCTGCATTACCATTAACGCCGTGATGAAAATTGTAAATTTAAGTAATTTATGTGGCCGATTTCACGATCTGAAATGTTGGATATCACTGAGCTTTGCTCTGCACACACACACACGTGTACAGGACAGGTTAGTGCTGATTGCACATGAAGAAAAGCCTCCCGAGGAGACGTCCTCAAAGTAGCTGCAGTCTGTCCGCTTAGATCGTCCTTTCACCCTGTGACAATGAGACCGTCTGTCTGTCTGAGACCTCAACTAGACGAGGCTTTTATCACTGAGGCTGCTTCAAAACGCTGCCTTGGACTTGACTGAATGCACAAGTTTTTTTTCAAGAGTCCTCTGTTGTTAAATGTCTTTAAGCATGTTGTTTACTGTGTACGTAAATGACATTTTCAGCACCGATCTGTAACTCAGAGAGTGATTTGGGTTTATTACCTGGAGGGGTGCAGCTCAGTCGGTGTGGACAGATGTGAGATGCAGCCTGACGGGTCATTAAACAGCTTCAGCGGGGTCACATGTGTCCAGATGAACCCGTTCACCCGTTCATGCGTGTTCACGTGTGACCTTGGTGAGAAAGTGAAGTGTAATCAACAAGTCCTCACGCTGTCTTCCCTTCACGTCACTACGAAAAAGAACTTCAAAGTTGCGCCGACACGGGTCAAAGTGACCTTTCTCGCATTTAACAGATCATCCCCAAAGTTATTTCCGTATTCTGGGAAAGTTTTTGCTTGACACAGTACAAATGAGGTTAGCCTCCCTCAACGTGATCAGTCAAAAAAAAAAAAATCACTTTTACCAAGACACTTTTGACTGAAAATCAACGAGCCCCACAAGAGCTATTAAGCCCCCCCACCCAAAAAAAAGCTCATGCACTCACATCAGTGCTTTAAAGGTCAGCTATCATTCTCAAATAGGCCTCTCAAAACCACAGTGTAGTATGCCGCTATGCACGACTCCCAGCACAGAGAAGCAGGACACTTATTTAGTCCAAAATGTGTCTCGTAATGGTAAAAGAGCTGGAGCACGAAAAGCCACCTGAAGCTACATGAAATCGTGCCGGGGAGCAGTTCCAGCTGTCATCTCGACGTCTCCTCCGTCTGTTTCATTTTAGCTGCTGAGGACAGAAGGCGGCGAGAGATAAGAGATGCTGAAAAGAAATCAGAAGGAGAGAAAGAGATGACTGAGACAGATTCGGTGCCATATTCCTAAATACTTTGCTTTGAGAGATATTAAGTTGGTGCACATGGGAGATTTTTCTGACCTTACACTTTCTTGCATAATCAGAAATTATTCCCATCTCACAAGTGCGGCATTTAAGTGAGAAATATCCCCAATGAAAGAAGCTAAATTGGATCACGCTGAACTTTTCAGTGTCATCAGTGAAGTGCAGCAGAAATTACTTTAGTTTCATCCTGCTCTTAGTAGGCTTATTGATTATCTGTGACTTTGAAATGCAGAATACGCCACATTCACCCTTTGCACCCTTGTTGTAATGTATCGCTTCTCTTTCATCACTCCCTCCTTCTTTTCTCATCATCGCAGCCTCACATCTCTGTAATCTCTCATCCCTTCTTCAATATGCAGAGTGGGAAAGAAATGAGTTCTTTAAAAAAAAGGGACACACTGAAATGCACAGATCTAAAGAGATGGGGGAGGGAAGTTTTTAGTTTTGATGCAGATTTCAACTTCTGAAGTCGTTAATATTCTGTTTGTTTTGACCACAGTAACAGTTTATTCACAAGACCAGAAGATAGTGGACAGAAACAATGTACCCTAGTACAGTCAACTAACTAAGTTTCTGCTCTGGAGAACAGACATCAGACTTTTTTATGGAAAAAAGACAGGTGTCACATGCAATTATCTTAAAATGAAAGGATCTCTTACTCTCCATTTTTTCTGTTAGATATCCTTCAGTATTGTGATTTCATGCAGCCTTACAAACGTGGTGTTTAGCGTCATAGACCACACTCAAAGCACGTGTGCATTAGCAGTAGCATCATTAGTTTTAATTACTGCTGCAACGTGGCTCCTGGTTTGCTTTCCGCTGTCTGATTCAATAGATAATCATTATCCCTGATACACCCATAGCATTCATTAGTTACTTGTTGGTACTCAGAATATTCATGCCTGAGGTGGAGTGCTGCCATAAAATGCTTCCACGCAAACACAACTTTGATGTGACAGAAAAAAAAACTGGAAAAAAATGTCTGCTGCTCTTTGCTGCACCTCTTACCTCTGCCCTGCCGTTTGCATCGCACATACGACAGTCTGTATCATCATGAGCCAAAAGCTTGAAGCTCCTGCCTCCTTCCTCCTCCAAGGACCCATCTGACTCCCTCCCCATCTCCCTCTTTCTCCCTCTCTCTTCTCTGTTTAACGACATTACAGTGAGACCATGAGGTGGAGGATAATTAAATGGGAGACTCATGCAGCTCTCTGGTGCTCTCCAGGCCCTGATGGCGCATGTATATCAGTGTGTGTGTGTGTGTGGGTTTGTTGTCCATCTGTCTGTCTGTGTGTTCCTCTGGAGCAGGGGGAGGACTCTGAGCTGCAGAAGGGACGGCACACTGGTGGTTTACATTCGTCCTCCCAGAAGACTTTAAAGTGAGATGACTCAGTGCCTCCGTCCTCTGAATAATCACCGCTCATCCCAGGCAGGTTTGGACCATCTGAAAAATTACAACTCACTTATATTAATTAAGAGGTCGTTGTTATTTGATGAATGTAGGCAGAATATGTCAGTGTGGTTTGTTATAATTATTATAATTATAATGATTTTTTGAGGTGACTGTTTTTTGATGTGTCATTTTTGCGAGAGTTAAGAAAGTAAATGATCACCCTGATCTGTTTGCTGTCTTTTATGGCACTTTGTCACACTTTTATATTATTTTTATTGCTTGAATCGACCCCACCTTTCCACCACAGCTCACTATAATAATCCAAGCTAATCATATTTGTACTTTTTTCACATTTCCAGCAGCCCCAGATTCCGGTGAAGAAAGATTAAATGGGTTTTAAACTGAGCATTTCTCTTGTTTCTTGCCAGAAATATGATTTTGGGTAGATTAGTTTTAAAAAAAATCATGAATATATGGCACAGAAACTTCAGAGGAAATGTCGACAGTGATACGAATAGGATTAGATTTTACCAAGTAAGAAAACAAAGAAAGAAAAAGTCTGCTTTTAATTCATCTCTTCCCTTTGCTGATATTCAGTCATGTGGCTTTCAAAATTTGTGATTTTGTCGAAGTGACCCTTTGAAAGCCCTCAGTGCCACATGCCACAAGAAACTTTTGAAGCTTTGAGAGCAATATTTGAAAAAAAAAAAAAAAGCAGAAAGATAGTCTGACATTTTTCCTTCCTCTCTAAAGACTGACAGGCTGCTCTTGAGCAAAGCACCAAATCTCAGACTGTCTGCAGAAAGAAGACCGCTGGCCGATGTGGGAGTGTGTGAGGCAGAAAGGTTCAGATAAAGTACACGTGGGCAGGAAAAATAGAGGTTCAAAACTGGACAGAGAACGCATCACAAATTTATGAGTTTTGAGCCTTAAGATGGAAAACAGTCGTGTCTGCGTGAACGTGTGCTCAGAGCTTTCTGTCGGTGATTTGTGACAGACTCCTTTGGGGAAAAACTGCACAGCCATTCAGATTAAAGGAAAAAAAAGGTCTGATAAGTGAACATTTCGCTGCTTCAGAGCTCGGCTGTTGCTGCTTAGCAATTGTGATAATGTAATAATGTATCAGCGAGGCAGATAATCATTTTCTCTGATGTTTGAGAAAATGCAGCGCGTATTTATATCCTTTATCGTTTATGGAGTGAGGTGGATTAACCCGCTTCTCTCCATCAGCTATCTCTTCATTCTTATTATGTTTTGTATAGATAGATAGATAGATAGATAGATAGATAGATAGATAGATAGATAGATAGATAGATAGATAGATAGATGCATTGAAAACATTGTGATGCTTAAATGGATACTTACAAATTTTGCCCACACAGATGAAGCTGCTCAAAGTCGTGCCAACTGCAGACTCATCAACACCTACAGACTTGGCCTACCTGGATGCACGAGCGCACGGTGGGGCACGTGCACGAGCGCACACACACACACGGACACTCTCACACACACTCAAACACACACGGTTAAATGGTGCTTTGCAGTAAATGCTGGCGGGCCAAGTGGTGAGGTTGCTCTGCACTCAGCGGCGCTGCATTTTTTCCTGACTGCCAGCCAGGAGCTCAGCACTTCTCTTTCTCTGTGTGTGTGTGTGTGTCCTCATGCTTGCGTGTGTCTTAGAACATCTGTCAACACCCACATTACACAGTCCGCATGTGAGTTGACAGCTAATCATCAATGTGTTGGCACATGTATTATTCATCATGCCACATGTTGTGCTGTGTATTATAATACAACGCACACTCACACACACTGTCGCATTAGTATGCACACATAATGCTTCTCTTTGTCCAGTTTGGAGGACCTACTCCAGGACCTGCTCCCGGCCTGTGTACCCCAGATTAGTGGCCCCTGACTGGGCTGGGATGGCAGAGAGAGCTGCCTCATCACCGGGAGCTCCGGGGAGGCTGCAGGCTTCTGGGCGCTCTTTAAAAAACTCACGTTATAGCAAAGTGTCTACTTCTCCATCGGCAAGCAAAGGCACTTATGCTCTTCTGTGGTAGTGATGATGCATTAATGGCCAGTTATAATGAGAGCACTGGGCTTTGGCCTGATTTGCTGCGACATCCTGACAGCTGACAGTGTGCACTAAACAAGGCCACAGAGCCTCGTGTCCATTGTGCTTATCTTTATATCTTTTTGAGCTGCTGAATGTGGTCTGATGGCAGAGACTGCTTCAGGATACGTGGCAGGATGTTAGCAGCAACTTCACTTTTGGTTAAAAATGTGATTTTTCTATAAATAAGACTTCTACAAAGTCAGGGTTCAAGATTTAAAAGTCGTCTCTGGGCACATAACAAATTTACAGAATAGTTGGTCAAACCTATGAAACTTAAAAAAAGGTAAATAAAATGTTACTTTTAGAGTTGTAATATATCATTTAAATATATTTAAATTATTTCCTTTTTTTTTATTTAAGTAATCATTCACAATAACCATTTAGTGTCTTTACATTAAGTTATTACCCCTCTTTATGGTCATGTGACCTCATTGATATCACCCTCACCGCTCACAAATCTCTATCAGAGATGGATTAATATTTCCTTTGATTCATGAGCACAGTCACAGGAAACGTACCGTGTTTGCGTCTGAAGTTAGTTCTCATCAAAAATGCATCTGTGAAACAAGGTGCTGCCTTTTTCATTTCTTTTGACAGCGTAAATATTGCAGGGAGTGATGCAACAAGACGAAGCCGCAGGTGAGAGGCTGCTCATGTCCGACCTCTCAGCAACCCGTCCAACTTTTACGGTGCCCCGCTGCGGTGCGGAAAAGTAACTCTGACTGCGGTTATCTGTGACAGGATAGAAAAGGGCAGCGTATTATTATCTCTGGAAAAGAAGAAGCTGCTCAAAGTTCACAGAACTACACTTAGTCTCACAAACAGCAACCACAGGTGTCCCCGAACAGACAGGACTGAAATCTTGAGTCTAACATGCAGGATGTTCCTTTAACCCTTTTTAACCTTCTGCTCGACTATTTGGTAGAGCACATTTCGACTCACTATATCTCACTGAAAAACTTGTTTTACTCAAATCCATCCGTTTCAGCCTCTCTGACACTTGGTTGAGGGGACGTCACACTAAAAAAGTCCACTCATTGTCGCTGTGTTTTGAAACAGCATGCAGAGAAAGTTTGTCTCCTCACAGGAAGTTAGTCTTAATCATCACTTATGACTGACTACAAGTGTGGGAAAGTGTCTGTATCTGCCTGTGTTTTCTTATTTTGCTGTGTTCAGGGATCAAACTTTGAGCAGCGGTGTGTCGCCGGGTAGAGGAGAGCAACTCTGAGTGTTGACTTTACAAAAAACGCCAACAAATCCTTCTCTTTATGTCTCTTAGGTGTCGTCATTTTAAAGGTTCAGATTCCCTCCACACGGGTGAATCTGGATTCACTGTCAGATCCTTTCGCCTCTCCCGACACTTTTGGCAGCGTTTAGCGTGAATGAGTGGAGAACAGCTGGCCCGGGCGGCCGGCGTGCTGCGGGCAGTTTACGTGATGGCACATTAAAGTCTGCAGATTTCGAGCAGCCACCTCTCGTTGTCTTTTGGGAGCAGTGACATGTGGAGCCTGTCTGTGAGGCGTTTTCATTTTCATACTGAAAAGGCCAGCACCCCGTTTTGTCTCAGGAAGAGTCTCCAGCTCAGAGGGAACGTCAGCAGAGGGAAAATTGCAGGTTTGGGATACAGATGTTTGCTTTATAATCCAACTTTTTAATTAGATTTGTCTATTTGTTTCTGTTTTTCGACTCTGCACTGTCTTCCCCACTTTTTTTCCCAAAGAAGTAACAGAAAGAAACCAAACTTTCCATCCACCTCTCGTCTTTTCACAGAAACGTTCTCCTCTTATCTGCTCTAACCTTTTTACTCTCTTCCTTTCAGCCTCCTCACCCTCTCTTTCTCTGGTCTCGCAGTGCAGTAAATGAGCTGACAGAGAGCCTGAAGCGAGGGGACTGAGCTCCAAACACCAATCTGAGTCCCAGTTTAAATGTCAGCCACTCTGACACACACACACACACACACACACACACACACACACACACACACACAAACTTTTTTTTTCCGTTTACTCTCCACATTTCTCCTCCTCATCTCCTCTCATCACTCCTATTCTCTCCATCGCTCTCTCTTGACATTTAACAGTCTCCACTCATCTGCTCTGTAATTTCTTGTCAATTTTTGTGTGTGTGTGTGTGTGTGTGTGTGTGTGTGTGGGGGGGGGGGTCGTCTGAAGGGAGGTTAAAGTTAAATTAGACAGGAAAGGGGACGATGATGTTTCCTCCCTCCTGCCACCGCAGCTGCAGCCGAGGTCAACCGATCATTTGACGGAGGCGATCGCTCATTATGGGATTGTGCTTTAAAACCTGGACAGTTGTGAGCATCTCACCTCTGCATGATGCTGTCACAGTGTGAAATAGTAGAAAAAAAGCAACTTCCAGCTATTTCTTACTGATGCTTTTATTAAGAGCATAAAAATCCCTTTTATTTGCTATGCACATCTTATTATTAAAAGAAATAACGTTGCCATTTTTAAGATAATTGTTGATATAATATTTTTGGGACTGATACCATTCCTTTGTCTTCATATAATAAGATAAGCCAACCAACTTTACATGGTTATAGTCTAACATTGATGAAATTGAAATCAAATAATATGACAATAAAAGGAAAAAGTAAACAAGGTTACTGATCTAATCATTCAGATTCAGCTTTCAGTTTAAAACAGACAAGAAAGTAAATAAAAGCACAGCAAATGAACACA
>JAVQJZ010161824.1:0-12607 GCA_036025355.1 Leiopotherapon unicolor
ATCCACAATTATATTTCATAAACACAGGTGAATATCAGTGGAATTAAGGGGACTTAACACTGATTCAGAAGAAGGTGATGAGACTGATCCAACCTTAGATGTGGTCTGAAACATTTAATTAACTATTTGAATCACTCATTGGAAAATAATAATTATCTTCCTTCTTTATTTATTCATTTCTATGTGCTAAATGTTGAGTTTATAACCAAATAAACGTGTTTATAAAATGTGACATATTTGTGTATGTTGTGATGTAGAAATACACGGCAAATGAAAAAGGGAAATAACTAGTGCAGAGAAGGACTGAGATTACACTTCAGGATGCTGGAGTTTCCTTCTCCTGTAAAGCCAGTAGTGTCTTTGTTCCAACACTTGAGCCTCTCCTCTGTGAAGAGTTTCTAAATAACACAGGATTGCGCAGTTCAAGATAACAAACATGTCCTGATCGAGTCCAAATGAGCCAACAACACCAACCATCTACGCAGTTATGGAGGCTCAAGCTAACTCTTTATTAGCTGAACATGTCTTCTGCTAAACGACGGGGCTCATCTAAACTGACTGTTCTGACTGCCACGACTGAGCAGCAGCTAATCAAGAGTTCAGAATAACAATTCTTCTCTTTTCTGTGGCAGACAAAGACCCACATTTCCTTCCTCGGAGAGCGCAGTGAGACAGGGGCTAGCTTTCTGCTAACGCCGGGGACGAGGAGCCACAGGAGACGCAGTTAGCTCTCTGTCATCCACCTGAACAACAGTCAGGGGGGACACAGGTGAGGATTACCTAACAACTGCACTGTGCTCCCACACGGCACCGGGCCTCTGTGAGCGGACGGTGAAGCTGCTGGCGAGCTAACTTTCCTCTTTCCGCGCTAAACCAGCCCACGTTAGCCCGCTAGTCGCTCGGCTAGCCTGAGTTAGCTCCCGCGGCCTAAAGCACCGCAGCCGCAGCTCGGTCCCGGTCCGACTTACCGGCGCTGCCCCCGGGACGGTCGAGCTTCAGGATGTCCCGGAGGGCCTGGGTCGCACCCTCGATGTCTATGTTGGAGCCGGACGCCATGTGTGAGGGGAGAGGGGGAGGCCGGGTCGATCCAGGGGGAGAATTGATTTGTTGTTTGAAGCGATGCTGTCAATGCTCCCGTCGTTCACCCACAGCAACCGGACAAACTTCCGTCGTGTGCAGCGTCCGGCTGCTGCCTGAGCCCGCTCGATGGTTCCTACCCCCGCTCGATGTCTAATGTCACCCTCCACAGTCGGTCACTTCTGTTGAATTTCTCCTTCTGTCGACGGTAATTTCAACAAAAACACACGAGCGGACAGTATTTGACACTACTCTGACAAATTCTCTTTATGTACAGTCAACAGTCAGACCGAACCACTGACTGGACAGAAAGCTGTATATATATTATACGTATATATTATATATAAGAATATATGTGTCTGAATTTATTCTGTCAGTAGAAAAAAAACATAGCTCTCCAATCTTAAAAGCCATAGGAGGCAGCTCAGAACTAAAATCTGGTTACCAACCACATTATAACCAGTACAAAATAAACAAGGCTTCATGACAATTACATGAAAATATTATATCTTTGGACACTTTTACCATGTGATTTTGAGGCTGTGATTCAAGGCTTTCAATTACTGCTCCATATAAGTGACAAATGACTCCTTGAATCTTGACATTGGTAAATATATAAATACACACAAAGCAGTAACACTGAAATAGTATTACATTTGGCCAACTGTTGCTTGTAATGTAATGTGCTCACTCACATTATTCATAACGGCATGGAAACGCTCAAACAGAAGTGAAGAGGGTCGCCCTCAGAGACTCTGTGGTCATTGACTCCTCACTGAGGCCTCCTGGTGGTTCAGTGTTGGATCAGTACACTGCTCCTGCATCTTTAACAGGAAAAGCTTCCTTCAAGGAAATGCCCTGCAGTAATTCAGTCTGTATATTTTATCACACATTTATGCTGCCTCTTTTTATACACTGGCCATTTGTGTGCAGTTTGCTAAATTCTTGTGTACAAATAGAAATCACACAACTGGTCAAGTGGAAAAAGACACCACAAATTTTTGGGACAACAAACACCCTTTTTTCAGATGTAATTTCTACATAAATTAACCCAATGAATCTATTGCTGTTTCAGTTTGAGAATGTATTAATTATTATTATTAAACAGTGAAAATCTATTATTTATTCAGTTGGCACACTCCACTCTCTATATATAGGGCCTGACTCATGAGCACATCAGGTGACTAGCTCCTACTTCCAGACCTGCAGCCCTCTGGTGTCCTCCGCTCACTAACTCTCTGTACAAGTGTAACTGATGCAATTAACACAGACAAGTCAGTGTCCATTTACATCAGCAAAGTGCTGCTGCACCTTTTCAGGAGTACACTGGGTCAATAAATCATCACATGCAACATTTCAGTCCAAAGCAACAAGATCGTTGTACCCTTTAACTTGTGGAAAACTCAATGAAAACCTACAGCATAAAAAACATTGCAGTTCAAACAGCTATTGAAGATAAGCACTGCTAACCTTTTTAAATACTTGGTTACACATATAGCTGACCAGAGATTCACCATATCACCAACTCTTATCTACCGATAGCCGGTGTTGATCCAGTATCAGTGGTGTCTTTTTCCTAAATTTAAAACCTGCATTTGCTCACAGGGTGGATCTCATCTCTCATGGCCTCATTTTTATGCAAGGTGACATGAGGTCAAGGATTGCTGCAGCACTACAAACTGTGTCAGCAGCCTGTCTTGACTTATAAATGTAAGCAATGTAATAGAAAGACAGATTGTGCTAACACCAACAAAATGTATTTTTGTGAATTGGTCTCATTTGGCTGAAACACAATCCACTTAATAGGGTCACTATCGGTCCAACTACAATCCAGCCAACCGATGGCTGACGTGCATTTTTCTGTAAATGTTCTCAATCTACTGAACCATATAAATAAATATTTTCCTATCTGATCGGTAGTAATGACAAAAATAATATGCACCAAAAAGCAGCACTTGTATGAAGAATAAATGTGTGGAGAGAACTGAAAGACTGAGAGAACAATCCGCCAGAGAGAATGACATGGAGACACAAGGCCACACGATTAAGAATAAGTCCAGGTTTTATTGTCTATCGTGGCTGTAGTCCATGTTAACTGCCAGACATGTGTGTGTGTGGGAGAGAGAGAGAGAGAGAGAGAGAGAGAGAGAGAGAGAGAGAGAGAGAGATGCAGAACCAGAGACAATCACACAGCAAGGTCACACTTTATGTCCTCCATGATTCTTTGGGTTGCGAGAGCAAAACCTGGCATGAGAGTGAATCATGGCAAAGTAAACAATTGTATAAAGGAAGATAAAATTCAGTTAAATATGCTAAGGCAACACACGAGTGGCCTCTAAAAACAATTTACAACACAAGAAGTCGGAACTGAAGAATCCAACTTTGAACCTGAACATGGATCTACGAACCAGTCAACAACAGTGCTAACAGAGCTGAGTTGACAGCAGTGGAGTCAACAGTAGAGTAGAATGGGTTAGACTTAAGAAAGGTGAAGAGCAGAGCAGACTATGAGTTAATGGCGTCAGTCAGCTGTTTGTCTTTCAGGTGGCTTGAGTGTAGATATTGTAATGGGGGAGAGGGAGGAGGCTCCCAGTGTCATGCAGATCAGCGGAGTGGCAGACAGGGGCATCTGATTGGTCGGCCGACTCTCGGCAAAGAAACACGTCGCAGTTCTACTGGCTGGGGTGGCCTTAAAACCCACCTGGATGAGGTTCAGTGATTGACATCTAGAATCCGGCGTTTGCTTGTTTGTCAAACAGGTGTAAATGAGACAGCAGGAGGGAGGAATGAGTGCCCTCTCTCCTCTCTCCCTCCTCAACTCCTCCCTCCCCTCTCTCCGTCCGTTCTTCATCACACAGTGCCCTTCAAGATGGCTGCCCCTGCCCACCGGAGTGGGGAAAGGGGGTTAGCCAAAGTTGTGAATGGCCAGCCTGAACATGTCATTGGTGCACACCCATGCGTCGTTAATGTTTTTCAGGATGAAACTCTGGTGGAAACCCATGATGGGGTCGTCATCTGCCTGCAAACATGCACACAAACAGAAAAGGCTGGGTGGGCTTTTATTGTAAGCAAAGCTACTGTTTACATTCGGTGTCCAAAACACGTGTGTAACTAACACCTTCAATGCATTTCTTTGCAGATATACAAGTCAACCCTAAGCACATGCTGTGAAAACTCGCTGAGGCTGTTGCCCCGCGTTCTTCTGCACACAGTGATAATACCAGCTGACCAGGACTGGGGGACGAGAGTTAACCGCTAAAAGGTTTATGTTTAGACAGTTTAAGAAATTCATGTTATTTATGTTGTTGTTGTACCTGCTAGAAATCTGAGAGCATCACTTAACTGTAATACAAAAAAATTGGGACACTAAGTTGGTGTAACTCTGCTAGCATGTGTTGTCTAAACATGCAAGTTCAAGACAACATATGTTGCTTTATCATAAATCCCACTGTTACATGAAACAGCAGTAATTACATTCCTATAAAGTTATTGATAGTCTGGTAACATCATAAATCATTTGAAAACAAACTTTACTTGCTCCAGGATTCATACATAACAATTTAGCTGTGAGACAGATGACATGCTGCAGAATGAGGTGGCACTACTTACTTTTAGCTGTCCTACAACCATACTCAAGATGCAGCAGTCTGGGGTCGGCTGGTGGTCCTGCGCTGTTATACTATGCCCTATTTTTGAGAAGGGGAGACTCTGGCACACACACAGAGGAAAAATACAAACATTCAGACATGAAAAAAAATTAAGTTTACTCATATAAATCTTGAACTGTTGGTGATCAAACTTTATATTATAATCAATATTATTTCTAATGAGTATAATCTTCACTTCAGGTGAGGACACTGAGGTTGATGCCATCACAGAAATATCATCATTTCAAATGCTCTGATGCAAACAAATGTGACCAGGAAACAACAGATTTCTCAGAGCAACCTGTGTCTCATGTGCCCGTGTGCCACCCACCACGTGTTACATGTTCCCTCTGCATACAGCCATAAGTTACCACACAAACTCACAGTGAGTTTCTCAACAATTGCTCTTTTTCCCTGGAACTGCTGTCCTTCCCACGTAAGGCATGACGCATCGATCTGTGTGGAGCGAGACAGAGAGGAAGAGTTTGTGGAACAAGAATAAGTTAAAGAGGATGCTTTCTGCGGATGAAAGGTTTATCAAAACACATCGCATAACTTAAATGACACAAGTTTTGCTCCCTTCAATTTGTTTGAGACTGACATGAGAGAAACACATGCATGGATCAAAGTCAGGAGATTTGAACCGAGCAGTCAATATGGCACAAATTCATGACAATGTTTCTGATGTATTATTGGTGTTCTGGTGCATAAAACTCAAACAAAATACAGAAAGAATCATTTTTATACTCTTTTTCGCTAGCATGTTTGATCAACAGATTCGTTTCTAAAAAAAAAAAAAAAAACAGAATTGATCTTTTCAAAAACTAAACATTAAGATATAAAAAGCAGATGCATACAGTACATTCAGGGCTGCTACTAATGATTATTCTCACTAAAAACTAATCTGCTCCTTTATTGTCTCGGTTAGATAATGTAAAAAAGTATCTCATTGCAGTTTCTTGATTATTTGTTAAATCGTAGCAGGATGAACACGAACCGGTTTTGAGTGACAAAAGTATCATCTTCATTATCTCTTAACTTACTCAGGTTGTGCTATGAAGCTATAAAGAAAAAAAGAGATTTTGTATCCAAGAAACTGTTAATAACAAACCTATTACTGATTAAGGAAACTCCTTAAAACCTGTGTACCTAGTGAGAGCACATAAAAACGGCCGCTCCTATTTTAAAATAAAAAGGGAATCCACAAGTGAAGCGCTGTGGTGAAGACTCCTGGTCCAGACTCCTGAATGAGTGTGCAGTTCAGTCACACTCACATATATGGATCCAAGCTGTGTTCTGTCAGAGTCAAACATCTGGTAGTAGTGCTGCACGAAGCTGGATCCTATCTGCTCCCACAGAGGCTGGTCCACCATCCTGACTCTCCCTGCAACACACACTGGGAAGACAAAGAGACAGAAGGGAAGCAGGTCAGGGAGGCACAAAACAAAAACAAAAAACAAACAAACAGTATTACATGGGTGACAAAACACCTCCAAAATCCCACAGCAGCTTCCTTATTAATTTCAATGAGGCCACTGGGTGGGCTGGCTACGAGTATAAAAGGCAGGTTCATCAAAAAAAGATCGATTTTTATCAATCCCTCCGCAAGAAAGCTTACAGAGTTACACAGAGAGAAAAGCACAACAAAATAACCATATAAACTAACAAGACTCCCCAAATAACCAGTACTAACCCAACAAGCAACATCCAGTGTAAACCTTGATGTTGTACAGATGAGAATAAAAGAGTCTCTCTTTATTTGCCTTGGATGTGAAATTCTTGACATAATCAATTCACACACGTCACTTATTCATATTCATATCATGTGCAATTGATTTATTTAGTGCAATAACAATCTGTGGGTATGTGTATGTGGTGCATTTGTGTTTATAGTGTGTTTATGTCTTTTTTTAGACTACTTTCTGTACTCAAACTGTTTTTCAAACCATTGAGCTGAGTAAACTCCTCCAACGAGGGATTTGAAAAGTTGCTCTCATCTTAACTTCTGTATAAATTCATCACTTGGTCCAAAAAGTTGACCACTATTCAAAAACTAAACAACAAGAACAACAAGCCGCAGAAGTGACTCACTCAGGGTGTGTGCATATGACCATATACACACACACACAAACACACACACACACACACACACAGTGGAGCTGGTTCAGCTGGAGTGACCCGGGCTCCCCCCGCTGGGTGACACTGACAGCGAGTCATGTGCTCCCCCATCACGGCGCGGTGTTGTGGCTGAACAATCTCACAGCTCTGCACATCCGAGCTCCACACAGCATGCCGCGGATACCGCGCGGACAGAAATAGTGCCAGTTAAAGCCGCCGCGGAGGGTGCAGTAAGCTGCGCGGGCGGTGAACCGGCGGCAGCTCCTGCGCGGCTGCTAGTGGAGAAGCTAACTAGCCGCTGCTAGCTCGCTCGCTCGGTGTGTCGGCTCAGCCGGACGCCCCGTGAGCGTCAGGCGCCAGGTGAAGCGCTTCCGCGGGCCTTAGCTAAGTGTCCGGCCGGTGCTGGCCCTTTGGCCGGTTGCTATAAATAGCCCCGGCCTCCTCCAGGTGCCGGGGCGTCCTCCGGGCCCGCGCTGTCGGCTGCCGGAGCGGCGCGCCGTCATAGGCGTGCCCCGCGTCTGCCCGCACTGGGCAGCGGAGAGCCGACTCCGCCGCTTATTACGCCGCCATACCGGCTCACATGTCGGGCGGAACAGGCGCTTTTTGGTTTCGCACACATTTCCATTCACTGTTTGGCGTCGGGGTTTCCTAAAGGGAAGTATTAGAAACTTACCTCTTACCAAAGCCGAGGCCGGCTGCGCGATGGCACAGTGCAGTGTCTGCTTCGCTACAGCCGCACGCACCAAATCCCGTTACAGGCCCGGTGCATTGTGGGGATTGTAGTCTGCGCGGAGAGTTTTGTAAAGAAAAGTCAGAGAGCAGTTCATTTTATTGACCCAAAGCCTCGCTTCTGTTGCAGCCTATGTAATGTTGGTTACATTTGCCATTTTGTCATGTAAATCTATTGGAAAAGATTCACGAGTCAGGGTTAGATCAGCCTGCTAGCAGACTCTGGGGCAAAAAGAAATCATCACTCATTTCCACCCCACTTCCAGCTGGCCATGTGAGGCTGCTGGGACGTGCACAATGAAATCACTAAGGGAGGAAGAAAGTCACTTTCATTCAGTGGCAAACACATTCTGCTCACAGTTCAAGTGCCAGTAAAGAGCCAAAGAGACGCAGCAGTGAAACTTGATAATCCTCTGCTGGCCTTGTCCTTGTCCACTCAAACAACAGGAAACAGTCACGACTGCCAGTGATGCAGGCAGAAAACATGCACACAGAGAAAGCACCTGTGACTGAAGTCATCCTCCTCATGCAGATCATGCTGATCACCTAATGTCCCCTAAACCAAGAAGCGGTCATCTTACTTTCTTTCATGTGACACATTTACCAGAAATAATTAGAAGGTAATAATCTAAATGGTTCTATAATCATCACATCTGCACACAGTCACGATCCCTGTAGAGGATTCCTTTGCTGTCAGGTCCATTTTGAGAAAGTAAATTCCTTGTTTATCTGTATGTTTTGCCTCACAGTCGTGAAGTGATCCTGTGATGCAGAATGAGTCCCCCCCACAGCTCTGCCCTGCTTCCCCCCTCAGCATCCACGGCACTGATCCTGTAGTGTGTCCAGTAGTGTCAGGGGGTTTCCTTCCTGTTGTGCCTTCCACTACTCTTTGTGTGGAAATGATTTTTGGTACATTCATATACTTAGAGGTAATTTGCCTTGCAGTTGTTGGATTATTTGTTTATCGTGCTTGAACGTCTTCTTCCTTCAGGACTGCTGTGAATTGCACAATGGGTTTTTTATAGACACTTGCCGTCTGCTCAGCAAAGGTGGTGAGGGAGTGGTATGCCCTCCGCCCTAACCTTGAGCTGCTTCTCAACAAACTGCCTAAACAGGTCCTTCATCTGATTTCCACACCAACTTCTTCACCTCACCCACACGCGTAGATTGTTTGTGTGTGTGTGTGTGCACATGTGGTTCATATCATCTGGAGTCTCACATGAAAGTCTAAAATGTGTGTGTCTTAGCAGGCATGCAGCAATAAAGTCATCAGAAAAAGCAGCTATGGTTGTTTTTGCAGTGGAGAGTTTGAGCTTCTGCAGTCTGTGTAATACAGAAGTACTGAAGGGAAAAACATTTATTTTATTATTACATGCTTTTTTATGTCAAATCAAATCTGCTTAGAAGAATCTGTCATTTTTATTTCTCTTCACTTCTAGATGGTGTTTAATGCTGAAACAAGAAACAAAGTCAGGAGGACCACATTTCTAACCACATTTCTTTCCAATTCAGAAGACAATGAGGCAATCAGGTGATGCTGTTGAGAGGACTGCAGAGACAATGTTCCAGCTCGATGAAGAGATCTTTGGATCCCCTTGTATTTTCAGTGGCAAGCCAATTGGCAGAAATCTGCCTTGTGCAGGTGAATGAGAAGAAGTCATTCACAACCTGACCAATAAAAATCCCTCCAGCACACACACACACACACACACACACACACACACACACACACATATTCTGGACAAATAATGGATGTTGTTGGATGTTTGGCAATCCAGGATGTTTCTGCTGCCCCTAAGAGGCAAAAACCCGCTGCAGGTTTAAAAATGTTGAATCAATAAGCAATAAAATGCACCCTGGCTTGGTTCAGTATGCTCTGGCGTGTTGCCACTGCAGCCTGACTTAGTGTGGTGTTTTCTAAAACGCTACAGGTTTCAAACTATACATGTAAATATATAGTTTCACATGATTTTGGTGTCATTGTCTCGTCTTGTATTCTCGTTTTATGTCCCCTCTTTCTACTGTTTGATTTCTTGGTTTATTTGTATGGTATGGTATCATAATGGTTTGCTTTAAATAGGAAGCAAACCACGGAAAAGAAACTGCCACTGGTGATGCACCGGCGCTGGTAGACGAGCCACCTTTTTATGTGTTTAGGAAAAGATACACCCAACATGTTTTACAACAGCAGTGATGCTGGCAAAGTGAAATATATATTATTATTTAAATAATATATATATGGAAAAATACACATAAAGCCATATATCTATATCATTAAACTATTTTCTCATGATAGTTTTAATTTGTTTTCACATAATAACCTTTTACATCTTTATTATGCGTTAGTTAAATGAAAATGTTTTGTCAAGTATGACAGTATACTGAAGACAATGTCATGATTTTTTAAATAAAGTAGTGCAGTGGCAGTTCCTGAACTGTTGCAAACTGGGGGATATTTTCACACATGACGTCAATTTATACAGTAAAATTGGCATTTACAGAATACTGTCCATGCCTGAAATGAGCTTATCTTGGGTGGGCACTTTATCAATAACAGCACATTCATTTAATCTCTTTCCCCAGACCATGTACGCACTGAGGCTGGCCACTTTCTGTCATGCAGATACAGTCCCAACTCCTTAACTCCTTTGTGAAAAATGGCGAGTATATTGATAGTTTACAAAACACACTGTAATAAAAATCCATCTAACTGACCATTTTACATGTATAGTGATTTATTGAAACATGGATAAGTTGCATTTGGCAGGCTGATATTAACTCATTCTACAAGGCACACATGGTAGTTATAATAATGCAATTGGGACAGGTGATTCAAACCACAAAACATTTTTTAACTGACTACAGCAAAGTTCTGCTGCAATTTCCATTACAACACCAGATATAAAGCACACATTTCTGTGCAAGAAATGTGTAGTGGAGACAATAAATATTCTGTGATTCAAGAGTTAAGGTTCTATACATCCATTTTCTCTGAGCTAGGAAGTTGGCTTACCTTCTTAATTAACAATCAATGATACAACACGATATCAGTCGCTGGCTGTTAAATGATTTGATGCAGCATTTTCTTCTGATTCATCAGGAGCTGGAGGTAAAGCCCCCACATGGGATTCTGCTAGCTGTTGAAGTCAAGAGAGCAGAAGGCTATTCAAACTCTTCTTTAAAATGTTTGTAAAGACTTCATTAAGATGGCCATTTTTGGTTTGGCTAGCCACAATTTCTGTAAATATTTAAGCTACATTCACTAAATGAGAGCACAAAGGTTCAGGTGTGAGATATGGATGACATTTTGTGAATTATACACACAGTGAAACATCTGCTTGTACGTACCAGGCTGTGGAGCCTCTGAGAGGAGATGATGTCATTGCTGCTGTCTGGTTCGCTTTGAGCCGAGGCCACAAGTTCATCTATTTCCTGATCTGACTTCAGAGGGAACGCTGTCCTCAGGGCCGTCCTTTACATACCGACAAGTACACAAAAGACTCATTTTCAGTGGCCTTATACAGAACAAAAACACTTTTTTTCTGCTGGAGGGATTTTTATTGGTCAAGTTTTTCTTCATCTGAACTGAGCGTCTACAAACAGAGAGTGTTTTACAGATTGTAAAGACCTCTGAGGAAGACTGTGAATTTAGACTGTATGAATAAAACTAACTTGATTACAATGGTGTGTGTGTGTGTGTGTATGTGTTTATCTTACCTAAACTCCTGCACAGAGAGTGTGCTGCTCTCAGTGGCATCAGACTCAATGGGCTCTTTTAGTGGGTTGGACTGAATCTGACTTTGGCCTTGGGACACACACTCATCCCTCTAAAAATGCAACAAACCGCTTTTTGAGGAGACATGTTAACATTTTCAGAAAATTTGCCTTATGGCTGAGATTTTCCTTTGAATTTCTACAATACACCTTGTATCTATCAGATCAAAATAAAGCTGGAGCCAAGAAACGTTTAGCGTAGATTAGCAAAAATAATGTAAGCAGGGAAACACTGTTTTGTATGAATGAAACAAATAAGATGCAACATGTCAGTGTGTAGTGAACTATGTTGGTGAGCAGGTTTTTTGTTAGCTTCAGGCAGGCTTTGTGCTAAGCTGAGGTTAACTGTCTCCAGAGTCCATCTTCATACTGAACAGATGAGAGAGTGGTAACGATCTTTTCATCCAACTCTTGTCAAGAGAGCAAATAAGTACATTATCCTAGATTATTCCTTTAGTTTCAATGATTCATTTAATAAAATATTAAGGTTCTTAAAGGGTTTTGACAACAAATTAGTTATTTTAACAAATAAACTGACACACTTTTCTGCATGATCACCTTTACTGTGATCATTTGAAAACACAACTACATACTTATCGATCACAACATAATACGCCCAGTTTTGCTCCCATGGGTATTATTAGGCACCTGCACTGTGATGGTGTCATGTGTCTCATTCAGCACGCTCCCTGTTTTGTGGAATTCCAGCAGGGTGTTGTACTCACTCTTCAACTGATCAAAGTCACCCTGCAGTGTCTTTAACTAGACATCACAAAAAAATACAAAAACAAATACATGATAAAGGCCGATAAGATTTAAAATAATGAATTGTGCGTGTATGTGTGTATGTCTGCATGTGCATTGTGTGTCTATATAATCCACCTGCAGGAGGGTCTGTTTGTGCGTTTGTTCCAGGATGTCCCAGTTGCGTCGTGGCACAACATCCCAGTACTCTGCCTTTATCCTGGCGAGCTCCTCCTGGGCTTTAGTCAGGTCTTCTCTACACACCCTTAGAGCAAGCTGCAGCTCAACACGGTCCTTAACCTCTTCTTCCAAAATAAAAGGACAAAATAAGCAACATTTTGGATGCGATTATTTTGGTAAATAAATAAATTCCTAATATTATAAATTTTAATCCTTTTTAGGAAATATCCTCTTTGCTTTGTTGCTGAGAGTTACAGTAAATGAAATTATTGATACCACTCTTCAGGCAGGCAGACAATTTCTTTCTTTGACTACAGGTCAAAGGTCAATAGTCCAGC
>JAVQJZ010161842.1:0-12598 GCA_036025355.1 Leiopotherapon unicolor
TTATATGAATTATGCAAACTTTGAATAAAATCTAAAAGGCACATTTAAGACTTCCATGGGTCCATAATCGACTCCATTAAACAAGGAGAAAGGGCCTGCTAATCATTGGCAGATAAAGAATGAGCCGCCTGCCTGACTTGACAGTGTTATCTCCTATATGGTGGTGTGGTGGGGCCCTATCAAAATGCGATTAGAATGACTGACGGAAGTTATCTGCTTTCTCTCCACAGGTCCGCATATTCCCATACCTGATTGGTCGAGAGTCGGCCTTCGCAGATAATCTGAAATGGATGGCATGTGCTAACAAAGGTGGGATCTTGCAACATACACAGAGACCTCCTCCTCCTCATAATCTGTTTATTTATTTATTTTCCTGAAGAAAGTTGCCGCGTGCTGCTGTCAGGCGGGTGAAAATTAATACATTATGGAGCTCAGGATTTGTTTGGGGTGTTCGCTGCATGTGTCTGCGTGCGTGCATGCAGTTTGCGTAGATATGTGTTTGTCAGTGCTCATCAGTATTAGCACGCGTACGTGACAGCAGGCAGCTGGTGCCAGTTGCACAGACCAGATATGTCACATTACATCTTCCTCTAAGCCTAAAGTCCAAACTATCTCGGCGACACACCACTTTCCAGCTGCTTTGTGTGCGGTCATGGTTGTCTCAGCGCGTACAGCACTTTCCTTCAGGTTCTATATTTAGCTGGGAGGTGGGTGACAGAGACAGTCTGGCTCCATTTCCTCAGGCTACCGTAGATAAGACAGGCAAGCCATAGGTCACACAAAGGGTGCGCGTGTTTTTAGCTTTATGCGTGTGTATATGTGTGTAGATAAGAGGACAAGGGCATCCACAGTTTTGCTTGGAAGTGATATCAGAGAACGCATCCAGTCAGTTTGAGGGTGTTAGTGGCGATGATGAGACCTTCATGTGCGCCTGTGTGTGTGTGTGTTTGTGTACTGCATGATGATTCAGGCTTGTGACAGTGACATCCTATCCAGCCTGCAGGAGCTGTGCAGAACAGTCTTCTCTCTGCTCCCTAGGCACAACGTCTCCATAGCAAACTACAGTAAAAAAAAAAAAAAAAACAGGTGTGGGTTTATTTCACTTCACTGTTTTGCGAGTAGTTTTGAAGGTGAAACAGCGATACCTTGTCTGCTCTATCACTGAGGGTGGTCATGTCAAAATCTTTCCCCTTTGCCTTTTTAAAATGAAGGGGGTCCAGCACAGGGAGGACAGGTGAAATAATTTCAGTTCTAAAGGATTTAATTAGCACTAAACCTTATGGTTCTCTACCAGCAACTAACAAGCCACACAAATGAGAAGTGCCTTTGGTTGCTAATTAACAAGAAAAGGATTCAGGCCTTACCTGAAACATGGATGGATTTGGCTACATTTCCGCTGTCACTCCAGTTGTACCCTGCAGTGGTGCCCACTCGACTCCGTGGCTCAGCCCACTCAGTCATGTCCACCCGGATCCTGGTCTTCTTTTAACAGCTGAGCACAGTTGGTTTCAGTTCATTAAGCTTAACAAAGAGGTACCGACTGAAACTAAAACATAATACTTCACTGTCCATCACAATGAAAAAAAAAAAAGAATAATAATAAATTTAAAAAAACGAGTTGCACCTTCAGCTGCACTCCTCCCTCCTCTCTTCTTTTTCTAGTCTCGCTCCCCTGGCGTCACCCTCGAAGCCGGCTCATATTACGTAATCCCGTCCTCTTGAGACTGGTAACCAATCACATGGCAAATAAATACAGGCAAGCTTTGAGCGGAAGAAAATAATTTTCTCAAACAGTGTGTACAGTTTAATGTGCAGGTGATGGACTTGCTTTTGTAATCCCATATTCCACAAGTCATATGGGTGTATGTTAGAGTATCTGCATGCTTCAAATGTAGCTCTGCCTCACATCGCAAAAAGGCTCGCTTCCACCTCATCCATTACATCCATGTATCAGGACACCTTGTTGTGTATTTTTGCTTACATATCACCCGTACCAAGGTCTTTCAAAAATATATTAATGCCCTCACCCTGGCCAGACCATGCTGTCCTGTCCTGTATGTACGACAGGTGTACCATGTCACTGAAAGAAGGAACCATTCTTTTTTTTTTTTTTTGCCCCTCATCCGGCTCATCTCACTGGCCCCGGCAGCTCCTCCCGAAGGACGCCCTCAGTCTTCTGGAGAGAGCAGTCATTCTTTTTTCACTGCTGTGATGAACGATGCAGTTTCAGCGAAGCAGCTTGCTTTGTGTGTGATGTGAGTCCGTGTGTGTGTGTGTGTTGTCATTGTACTGTCTGCTGGAATAATAGCTGGATCCGAATGTCTCAGAGAGTGAAAAGGAGTCTGTCAAGGTTCACTTCCGGGTCAAGTTTGAGGGCAAGTGCTTTCTTGTTGCTATAGCGATTGCAGTAATGATGTGGTTTTAATGCTTTTGGTGTTATTGTGTCATATGATATGATGTTTTCTTTCAGCAGTTGCCAATTTAAAATGAGATTAGCTATGATTTACCATATCCTTTGTTATTTTGGGGTTATATAGCATCCCTTATAGATCTGTTTATCAGGTTTTTTGTCCTGAGGAGTAAAGGTCGTTGCCGGAAACGATGATCTCAAAATCTGTTTCCCCCAGCAATGATTTTCTCGTTGACTGCCTCACAGTGATGGAGGCAGTTTTCTGTTTTTTTACGGAAGGGTGGAAATCTGGGGGTCTCTCTCTTTTCCCATATTCTCTCTGTCACTTCTCGTCCTCTCTCTCTCCCTCCATCGTTGCTGTTGTCCTCTCCCTCTCTCTGTCCCCCCTGCTGAGATAACAGTATATTCCCTCCTGCACATGCACATTAGCATCATAATGGCGGCATTACCGTTGTAGGAAATGGCATCACATTTGGTTTAACTGAGAGTTTTTTTTTTTTATTGCATTTACATACCACTTACCCATTCACAAGCCCATGCTGGTTTGCTCTCACTTGTACATCACTGCAGGGAATTCTTCAGCTATTACTCATAAACGTATCCAGGTTCCTGCTTGCTCCATCAAACAAGTATCTGCTGCCTCCTTTACTGTATTCCACATCATTTTTTTTAAACCGTGGCAAAAGAAAATGGGTGCGGTGGCACAGAAAAGATTATGTATCTAAGCTCAAAATGGATTGGAAGCAACACTTCCTGCAGCCACCTTTGGAGACAGTACTTCTGATCTCTGTTATGGGGCAGCATAGTAAATGACGAGACCGAACCTCCTTACTCTCTGTTGTTTGCAAGAATGTAAGTCAAATCATCTTTTCTCTGTTCCTTTCTCGGCCTGACAGGCTACTTCACTCAAATCTCCACACTGGCAGACGTGCAAGAGAATGTGATGGAGTATCTCCACGTGCTGAGTCGTCCCAAGGTGATCGACCAGGAGCACGACACGGTGTGGACAGAGGCCTACATCGATAGCACTGTGAGTTGAGTACGCCATCTCCCACGTGGATGTGGACTCATGTTCCTACAGTACCATACACACCGATTGGGCTGCGTATAGTGTGGGCTTAGAAAATTCCACGATCTATTCATAGATTTCAACTTGCTCTGTGAAATAAAACCTAATCCAGATTTCACTTTGTTCAAACAACTGCTATTTGCATGTTGAATATCTGGCAAATTATACAATTCAAATGAGAACGGTAGCGATAAGATGCAAGCTGAGGCCCGAAAGTGTGTTTTCGCCTTTGTTCGTCTCAAACTGAATCTGTGAGAGTGTGTGTTTGCAGCAGATGGAACTATTAAGTGAATGAGCCCCCCGTGTGTGTTTGGGAGTTGTGTAGCGTGAGTGGAACATACTGGAGCACGTTGGTGAGTTAGTCTCTGATCTCTCAACCTCACAGCCCGGCCAAACGCGCACTAACACGTGTGTTACGAAATGGCAGTGGATCGCGGTCCACACTGTGATATTTCTCAACACACTTGCTAAATCCCCCGTACATGCTATATATTCCTCTGGCACAGACACAGTCATCTCTAAAAACACCCCAAAGGATTAACACCTGACCTACAGTGGAGGATCCTCTGCTATCCATAAAATACACACAGTATACTGCGTTAATAACGCATGCACACGCAGGCTTCTCTTTTGTTAAAGTTATTGTGTTTGGCCATAAAGAGTGAACAGCAGCCTTTTGTCTTCCTTAGTGCCCTCTAGCAGAAATGCACACAGGGTTATGAACACTGCATGGAAATGGACTCTCTCTGCGATCCTCTTTACAATCCCTCATGTTTTACCTTTTTTCTTCCATCCTCTGCTTATTTCTCTCTCCCTTTGCCCTCATTATCCCCGTCCATTCATCACGGTCAAAGTACATTTACCCGACACTGACTCAACAGTAACAGCTTAAGTGTTGCTTCCTCTGCTGCGACCCTCCCAGCCATAAAGCTCTCCTCTCTTGACACGGTCGCTGTTTTTAAAGTCGCAGTCAAAGTCAATGTCAGTGGATTTTTTTTTTTTTAACGGGCCCACTGGTGCTGATGCTCCATTCAGTGGAAACTGCGCTGAAAGGCTTTCTTACACTTATCCGCAAACGTATTGACCCTCTCTTCTCCTCCCCCTCCTCCTTAATCTGCTCTCTTTAGCTCCCCCAAGCACAAAAGGTAAAAAAAAGAAAAAAGTGTGATTTGAGGTCATCGCTGTGTTGTGCTGTGTCGAGGCCTGGTTGTGTGTTCATGTGCATGCGCGTTGTCGGTCTCTGGTCTCTGGCCATATGATGTGGCACAGTTTTGGGTGAAACTAACCACCATACTGACCCATGGCATTTTCTTGTGTGTCGGTGTTCGTACGTCTCTCCTTCAAACTCCAAATCATGCATCGTGGTTGTCATCGGTTCAGCTGATCGCTCTCTTCTGCACGCCCGATCAAGCGCTCGTCTGTGCACACGCTCACACTCATTGACCATTGGTGATGCTGTGTTGGCCCGTGCTTTGCCACTCCCCCCCCCCCGGCGGCTGGCGTTGTGACCATGTGTGTAAATGTATGGCCACATTTTGCTCTTTCTTTGTATGATTTTCATGTGAAAACAAGATTGCCTGTGTTGTTTTTTTTTTGTTTTTTTTTTTGGTGGAATTCTCCAGAATAAGCTGTTTTGTCATCTTTTGGATGAAAATCCAATAGCCTATAATGACTGGCGGGATGATCTGTCCTGATGCCTTTTTATCGCTTTCAGTGTTTTATTTTTCAGTGTTTTATGAATCGTATGTGGGTTGAGATAAGCAGCTCTATAATCATAACAATGATGATGGCGGAACAGAAGAGTGTGCTCGGCCCCCCCATCAGCACGAGCTGAGCGCAGAGCAGTCCCATTAGACAGCTGGCAGGCCATATGTCTGACATAGTACTGTTAGTGTGATAGACCCGAGCTTATTGACATCGAAGCAGCTCAGCAGAAAACAGAAATAGATATCGCATTGTCAGACGTGATAATTGGGATTAGCAAGGAATCGGCGCTGCTTCTTTGCATTTAATCGCCCCGGCGCAGCTCCGGCCTGGGTGCGAGGAGCTTGCACATGCACACACACAGTTACACACACAACAGTCGTCTAAAAGTGAAAAGAGAGAGTGACAGAAAGACCCCCGTGCCGATAGTGTCTGATAAGAAGTTAGCAAAACTCTTGGGATTGGCTCAGTGTTTGCAAAGTGATGAGCATCTGGTATTTGTGTTGCAGGGCTGATGTGTATCTTCTTTCCAGATGTAGCCTTCATCCTATCTTTTTTCCCCTCTCCTCTCTATTTCGCTCTGTGCACCCAATAATCTTTGTAGCCTGGTACATCTTTCCCTTTCTTCCTCTGTTTCACTTTGTGTCTCCCTCTTCTCCCGCCCCCCACCTGTGCTCTCCCCTCCTCCCCCATCCTGCCTTCCTCCTCCTCCCCCTTCCTCTCCCCCGTATCCTCCGTCTCACCAGCTTCATCCATCATTCTCTGGCTCATTTGGCTTTGTTTCCCACTCTGTCGGATGAACTGACACTGGAGCTCAGGGATGATGGGAGGGAGGCGGGAGGGGCGGCGGACAGGAGCGACGTGTCCAGGAGCCGGGAGAGGAGTGGGGGTGGCGTATTTGAGGACAAGCGTAGGGAGGGGGTGAAAGAAAGAGTGTAAGAAATTTGCAAGGATACCTGTGAAAGTTGAGAAAGTGATGCAAAGGATGTAAAGAAGAATGCAGGGTTTCACACTGAAGTTCAAAGAACAAATTGGTACATGGCAAAGCAGGAAGATGGAAAAAAAATGGGCTCTTTGTAGTTACATTTTACTACTCAAAATGTCATGATGGGTGCACACAAACACCACCATTTCAAAACAATATTGGGTGAGGTAATTGAGAAATTTCATTGACAGATCCCAAAACAACAGAACTTTAAAAAGCCCATTGTTAGATTTTCCCCCACTGGAGCCTAGAGGGAGCTTTCTTTGGCACTGGGGCTTACACACACCAGCATCAATAAACCCGGTCTCCAAGGAAACAAGGGTCACCTCATCCACCAGAACATAATTTGTCACAGCAACCTAGATTACGAGGCGTCCTGTGAGACACCAAACACAGGGTAAGGGTGTGTATCTGAGCCCTCTGAGGGGTGTATAAGTAAGTGTGTAGGGTATGTGTGGGTATTTGTGTCAGTGGGGAGTGTTTTAGAGCCCAGATGGGTTCTTTTTCATCCCCTGACCCACAGCAGGGAAAAGGACTTACACACCCCATTGACTCTGACTGATACAGATAAAGCCACAGAGGCAGCGATGATGCAGATTCGGCCCAGATGGGTTCTGACCTCGCCTCAGAAGTTGCTGATGATAAGTCAGATTCTAGATACAGAGCACGCCCATTGGGACTTGGGGCATGGCCATGTTGGAGGACACTCATTTGAGGTTCAAGGAAGCACCTCTTCCCTCTCCTCGTTAGGACAACGAAGCTTAAAGGTCTTTCCTTCTCCGGGTAGGGCAACTGAGGACCCTTTGTAGCTGCGCCATTGGCTTTGAGTCCAACAGATGCAGTCGCTGGCTGCCTTTCTCCGCATGGCTCTTGTTATCTGCTTAATTACAGCACGCAATTTCCCAGAACAGCTGGGCAAGCTTGATTTTCGCCAAACGCACAAATGCCGAAAAAAAACCCCATCTCAGATTAGTCTAGAAGAAGAAGAAAGAGCACACATCATCATCGACAACAGTGCGGGGAATACAGAATAAACTGTCAGCCCGCGGGTTTACAGTCTGTTGATATATGATCCAATACACCTGAGCTTGGAGATAGATTTTGTATTTTTAGATGAGCTTCTGCTAGTTTCCCTGTCCTTTGATCGATCCCATTCTCCAGCAGCAAGGCCGTCCGTTGTTACAGCGGCTGTACTTAGGTGTGCTTTGTTCTCCCTTTGATGTTTAATACTGCGTCCTGGATTGCTATTACCAGCTGTCTGCGCTCGGGTCACCAATTCCCCTTTCCCAGTGTTTGAGGGAGGCTGAATGCATGTTAGCAGTTTCCTGTCATTACCTATTATTACTGCAGGTAAAAGGGGTGGTGGGCGGGGGGTGAGCGCCGGAGGAAGGAGCGTGCACAGGGGGGCGTGTAACGTTCAGTTAAGAGGATTGGTTAAATGGGGTGGTGCTGTAAGAAAAAAGTGCTATGCCGTGACCTGATATTTAAGTAACAGAGTGATACTCTATTGATTGCTGCAGCTGAAAAAGATCATGTGTGACAAGATTTGTGATTTTTGCCTCACAATCTGATCTAACATAATTGTAGATTTTTGTTAGGGGATTCATATTTCACTTAATGGACCAATTACTTGCGGTGTCATGGGCATAAAATGCGCAAGTGACTGACATTTAGGCAGTTTCGATGTTTCTGAGTGGACAAGGTCAGACTGCTTTTTTTTTCCAAGGAGCCTTTTCCTCCAGTATCTTCATAACAGTGTCAAGCTTTCATCTCTAATGGATCATCGTCAGATACAGACAGCCGCTGGAAAGATAAATATCGTAATTATTCTAGCAGTCTTTAGGGAGGGAAGATACCCAGATTCAAACTAGAAGCACTGCCTTTGGATAAGCTTATTCTGCAAGAGATCAAAGGCAGGCTGTGATTGAGCACATTTTAAGGCAAATAATAAACATGAATAAAACATGTCATGGAAGTTTTGTAGGTCCCTCAAGAAGATAATACGACTGGAGCTGCTGCAGAGTTACTATCAAGTCCGCTACTTAAGGAAAGAGTGTTGTGCAACTCGAGATAATCATTCACTGGGGGTCACTGCGCGAGATGATTCATATAATGTGCATGATGGCGTGAAATGTGCAGTGCACTTACATTTATTTTCTATAATGTTTCATCATTAGCTTCCCTCCTTTCCCTCCCTCTCTCTCTTTCCTGCCCTTTCGATTACCATCTTTCACCGTTCTTCTTCTCGCTCAGCTGGAGGATGGCCAAGGTCCGGTTCTGATGACCACGGTGGCAATGCCAGTGTTCAGTACGAAGAACGAGACCGTGAGTGCAAGCAGAACGCGCCGTTGAGCAGACAGCACATTTCACTGTTGCAACAATTATGTTTCCCCAACTTGCCCCCTCCAACATATTTGCAGTTTAATTGAAAAACTATGCAATTACCAATTGCATAACTCACAAGGAATTAGGTTTTGGGACAATAGACTCAAATTATGAAATAATGGTTAATTATGTTTTGTATTTGATGGGCACTAATTTCAGTTTGATTGGAGTTTGTAAATTAGGACACAGCAGAGCATCACTAATTGAATATATATTATAGATGGTTTTTTTTTTTATATCTTAAACAATGGATCCGGAAGAAATTGTGTTATGTAAGTAACCTTTAAAATGCAACTTAAGAGTTTTCGTAATGTGTTTGTTTCCAGAGAAACCGTGGCATCCTGCTAGGGGTGGTTGGGACGGATGTGCCTGTCTCGGAGTTGCTCAAAACCATTCCCAAATACAAGGTACCATTCCCAACATTATTCAGTAATTTTAACAATTAACAATAGAAATCAGAACTAACTTTGAATGGGATTTGCAATTAAGCCATTAGCCTATGCTAAGTCAATAAAAAGCCAAAGGAGATTAATTATTTTTTTCTCTCATATTTGACATCCATATTTCTACACAATGCAGTAATTGAAGGACAAACCCAGTGGCAGATAGATGTATTTTTGTTTTGTTGGAGTTTTGACAGTTTTGATTATTCATGGCTGCTTCCTGAAGTCCAATAACAGGAAAATTATACACTGTGTATGCTAATGCACTCTGATAGTGTCGCCACTGCTGATTTCTTTTACCTGTGGATCTGAAGCTTGGTTCAGTAAAGGTTCTGACATTTGAAAGTGTGTTATTTGTCCAAGTGTGGATGCGTCACACCATCCAGTTGTGTGAGTTTCACCACAAAGACAAAGATCCTGTGGGTAAAAATGACAAAGAGCTTGATTAATCCAGATTTACAATTAGGTGCAGATTTGTCATGCATCCATTTTGGTGTGGGTGTCTGTGTGCGTGTGTGTGTCTGTGTGTCTGTGTGTGTGTGTGTTTGTACCTTCCTAGCTTGGCATCCATGGCTACGCCTTTGCAATCACCAACAACGGCTACATCCTCACCCATCCAGATCTACGGCCACTCGTGAGTATTACCTCCAGCGCCATTCAAACGCTCTTTAACAAGTTAACCGAGTATGAACCGTATTATCATAACAATCCCTTTCAGGGCACAGACATTGAAGTTCAAATGTATTAATTTATTTTGTACACGCGACTGAGGAATACTAACTCTTGAGTTCATGTCAAGTCAATTACTGATTTCATTGTCACATTGAGATGCCGATTGACATAGAAAATTGGTGTGTAGTCGTGTGGGCGCTCTGTGTGCCACGCGGTGCGTGCGTGTGTGTTGGCTGCGTGGTGGTATGCAGATGAGGAGAGTGTGTTCCAGGCCTCTGCTGTGCTGTGAATAGACAGAGATACAGCTTCTGAATGGCTGTGATTAACTCCATTGTACTCAGTCACTCCTCACACAAGAGGATGAGGGGAGAGAGTGCAGAGAGGGAGTGAAGGGGAGGAGGGAGGAGGGGTTGAGGAGAGACGAGGAACCTGCCTAATGTGAAAATAGGTGCAGGGTGACAAAGCCGGGTGCAACACCGGGTGAAAATGAAGAGATGTTGTGGGGATAAAAAGGGGAGGAGACACGAGAGAGAGAGAGAGAGGAGATGAGACAGTGAGACAGACAGACAGATGGTTTAATAGCGGTCTAATTAAAGATGTTAATGAACAGTGTTTAACAACTAATGAGGGGTGGGAGACTGTCCTCGCTGACAGATGAATGGAGAGACACACAAACACACTCTGAGGACAGGGGAGGAGTTGCATTTGGTTAACTGCTAGAACAGGAGATGCTACAGTAAGTCGCATCTGACCTTATAAATGACACCTACGTGTAAGTTTGCTAATCCCTCTGTAATAAAATCTAAATCAAGCTTGCTATATAAAGTGATCAGCGCTGATCTCGTTTGACATTTTGTGGCACGCACATAATCCATTTTTGCCGAGAGTTATGTGAGAAGATCCGTACCTCTCTCATATATACATACATACTTACCTAACCCATCGCCCAAGTGTCGAGCTACCACTAGACGGCGATTATCCTAGCTTAGCCTCGTTGCTTGGCAATGTCACAGTCATGACAGGACTTGCTCCAGGGGGAGAAATATTTACAGCACACAACGCCCCATGTGTACTAATTAACCAAATGAGATATAAAGTGTTGATAGTGAGCTCTCAAGGTGCTGGTAGGTGGGTTGCCTTTTTTTTTTTTTTGGCTGATTACTGTTAGACTGTTTAACAGACAGTTAAAATGATCGTTAGTATGTTCAGTATCCTCTCTCTGTTTTATTTTCTTCAGTATATCTGTGCATGTATGTGTGTGTTTTTCCATGGCTCTTTGCATCCAGTACGGGGATGGCAAGAAGAGGAGGAAGCCGAACTACAGCAGTGTGGATCTGTCCGAGGTGGAATGGGAGGATAAAGACGACACGGTGAGGCCCCTCAGCAGTACATCCACATTAAGCACCATCACAGTACCACCCCTCGCTCGGTAACAAGCTGATGTTTGAGACTCGGTATGTGCTTTGTGCTGCTAGCTGAGAAACGCCATGGTCAACAGGAAGACGGGGACCTTCTCCATGGAGGTGAAGAAGAGTGTTAACAAAGGGGTGAGGAATCCAGAAATTCACAAGTGCACAAACACACGCGAACAAGCACTTTTCTGCTGGTCCCAAAGGGTGTGCCAGAGAAAATACTCAGTGGGAAGAATCCACTCTGCCAAGGGGGTTGTTACACTTGGCACAGTGATGTACAGGATTGACTTGGGGATTTTGTTTCTGATTTTGTTTGCTCTGCATGCACGGGTGTGTGTCTGCCTGTGTGTGTGAGCCCCTTATCTCCACCGAGCACATGTTGCTGAATGCAGGAGAGAGACAGCCGCCCCGTGATTCTCTTTTACTACTGGTCTATCTGAGAGAGAGAGTGAGAGAGAGAGAGACAGAGATAGAGAGAGAGAGTGAGGCAGTCAGGTGTGTGTGTGTGTGTGCATGCCCTTTCCTTTTTCAAAGCTCAGTAAAAGAGCATTATATATTACCCTGATCATTAAGCATTCAATATGTAAATACATATCTGCGCTCACACTCAAATTAACACACATGCATATTCACAATACTTATCGAAAATACAGTACTGACACACTGCGAAAACACACATTCGTCTGCATGCTTACAGTTCATGTTGACTGGCTACCAGCAGACAGCAGTTACTCTCTGCACCACTAGATGGAGCCAGACTGCAGGGAATCACATCAGATAACTGGCATTGCACTGCCTCCTGTTTGCTGTAGCGTATAATGGAATCTATTAATCTCTGTTATTTCAGAAACGTGTGCTGGTGTTGCATAACGATTACTACTATACAGACATCAAGGGGACTCCTTTCAGGTAAGTAAACTGGAGACATTTCTGCGGGCAATTTTCGCTTTTCTTTGAACAACAAAGAATTGATGAGAAAATGTTCTTATTTTTAGTTTAGGGGTAGCTCTTTCCAGAGGCCACGGGAAGTTTTTCTTCAGAGGGAATGTCACGGTGGAGGAAGGTGAGAAATCCTCCCTTTTCCTTTTTTTCTTTTCTCACTTTTACTTTTCCACTGTCCATTGTCCATTTCTGTTTCACACCCGTCACACCTTTTACTTAACTGCAGTGAGAGAAGTTTTTGAAAACTTTACTGAAGAAAAAGAGCAGCAATACTACTTTGTAGATGTATGAATAAATAATGTAATACTTTTACTTACCAAATCTTACAGAGGTAAAAATATAACACCATTACCACCATAATGTACATGTTAGAGCATTTATAAAAAATAATAGCTAAATATAATACAACATAAATTAAATAAATAAGAAATAATATTTCATTTTGAAAAGCTTAAGCAGCTCTGTTCTGTAGTTCAACTGAAAAATGTTTAATCAGTGACTCTGCTCAGCAATGGCTTCTCATTTTTTCAAACATATTATAAGTTGTCTGCAGTTATGTCTGTGTTTTTTCTAAAG
>JAVQJZ010161864.1:0-10081 GCA_036025355.1 Leiopotherapon unicolor
AATACTGAACAATTAATAGGTAACTTATTTAGTGGATATATGCAGATATACATGTACATGTCTGTATACATTGTTTATGTGCTTGCATTCTTATTTACCAATGACTATGTACATGTTTAAAAACAGCATGTATTTAAACTGTGAAATATATCATTTATTATCTGTATGCACAGATGTTTTAGAGCTACAGAGTAATTATAGAAAACATAGGACTGTGAGTGAAAGAAAAGCTTTGTCGTCTTCACGGCGCTCCGTCACCCACGCAGATCATTCAGCGGCTCCAACAACTCACTTCGTCTTCTGTACGCTCGTATGTGTTGAAATTCCCTTAATGAGACGGGAAGAAGTCAGTGTAACATGCTGCCACTGTCACGGGGACCCTGTGGAGACACTGTTAACCTTGAGATGGGTACAGTAAATTAAATATCCATCTTTGAGACAGACGGATTTACATGTTTACAACATCTGGTTAGATAAAGTGATTCCACCACCTCAGATTTCAATTTGCTTGTGTAAATTTTTCTTGGCTTTATACTTAGATTTTTTAAAATTGGATAGCTCTCTAATACCCAAGATTCAAGACATGAAGGATGAATGAGATCTTTGCCACTTGATGTAATAATGTATCATTTGCCAATAAATATTTTATATATGCTTTGTCAGCTGACGGGAGTTGATGTAATGTTTCTAATACCTGAGGGTTAAAACAAGACATAAACCTTCACAGACTTATACATGGGAGAAATAGCCTCAGACAAAAGGGTTTGCTTGTGAAGAGAACAAAATTTATTATTTCCCTTCTGCTGTCTAATCCTGTACACCAGCCTGCACATCCCAAGGTGATCGTGTGGAGGTTTCATGACTGACAGTGGAATCTGGTTGGATGCTGTTTGTTATTCCCCCGCGTCAAACACACAAACCTGAAATAGTAAGAAGGTTTAGCAGGGAGGGCAGAGATCTGTCCAGATTAAGAGCAATATAATTTGTCACAGTGACATATTAGTGTTACAACAACTGGTTGACAGCGGGAGTCGTTGCGTCTATCTGCATGTGTGTGTGTGTGTGAATAATCTGTCTAAATCTAAGCTGTTAAATTGGAGTGTATGATGCATTATGGGTTACCACACATACACACACACTTGTGCAAAAATCAATCTAACACACAATACGGATATAATATACAGTGATCTCATTACAAACAACGTTAGCAGTAATAAGTCTGGTAATCAAAGCTTTGACTCTTCTTCTTTTGAGTGCAGCGGCTTCCTCTTCCGACCAAAAACAACAGCGACTGAGAGAAAAAGAGACGAAGAGTGAGACAGCAGGGAGAGACAGTCCTTCTTCCTTTCTTGCTTACTTAAGCTTAATTGTATTACTGAGCAGGACTGAGGACGTCTGAGTCCACAATGTCTGCCCAGATGATGTACTGTACCTTCGACGTCTTGTGTTTTTATGTCTGTACACGTTGTGCCATTCCTCTTTAATTATTTGCCTTTGCAGCAATCCAGTTTTAGAGGGATATTTATGCGCTGAGTTTCTTCAAAATCACTATCATGCCCTTTTACCCTATCAGGCAAATCAAGTGCTGAAATATGTTTGAATAAAAATTTGATCATGCTGTTTGCAATAAAAACTTTGACCTTTAATTATCACCCTATCAACCAATCTGTGTTTTTCCTAAATGTCAGAGCACTGATAGGATATACTTTGGGTCATTTGTTTTGTCAAAATCAGGCTGGAGTAAATTTTTATTATCATTTTGAAGTCTGACCTTTCTTTACAGCAGTGCACAGTGGTAATTCTGGCACTTGATTTTAATTTAGTTTTTAGTCTTTGGCGACCTCCTGACATTTTATGTAGTTAGTCAGAATTTCCCCTCAGTGATTTCCCAGCAGATCTATCCCAATCTTCTCTGTGAACTTTAAAATGACCGTCGCTTTACACCAGAATTACCGACGGACAGACACACTTAATGTTTACAGAAACGAACAGATGGGGAACCCTATGTCTTCTGGGACTCTTGCATCACCGGATTCTGTTTAGCTGGACAAAAAACATTTTCATCTGTTGATTAGTGTAAAAATTGTAATGGTAACAAATGTACTAGAGTTTGTTGACCTTGTGTTAACCTTGTTTGTTATCACAGTAATTTTCTATTGTCTATAGGTACTGCAAAACTGTAAGCTTCCTGCACATCTGTACACGGGGGTGACTTGCCTTATCTTCACACCTTAGAAACCACAGAACTGACCAGTTCTGTACAGCCATGCAGAAAACAGTCTTCATTTTGCACCGAGACGTGCCACAGACACATCAATGTATTAGAAATTTTAAATACACCCTGCTCTGTTCTGTCTGTATGCCTTTCTCTAACACTGTCTCTGTAAACTGTACAGTGTTATTGAATCTCATCCTGTGTTGCAACCAGAAATAAAATAAATAAACATAAAAAATAAAACTCTGAGCCTGCTGTCTTATTCTTTTTATACTTTTCCAGCATTTTACCAGGTCAAACTCATGTCTTTAGGGTGTCCACAGTTGTGTGATTTAAGTCACAAATCCAAGTCTGAATTCTACAGACTCATAATCGTCTTTACGCTTTTTGCTCCAATTTTCTGATCTGATGATCTGGACTGATGATTCTTGTGTTAGAGAGGGAGAAAAACATAAAGACAAACATATCTCATGTCAGTTATTTGCTAATAAGGCCGATTTCCTTTTCTATATATGTCATGTAGAAGTCTACTCAAACTTTGGTTATTTATCTCACGGGGGTCACAAGCTAGAGAAAAAGACTGATGACATCCCATTTGCCAGCAGAGACAGGGAAGTGCACGCAGAAGAAAATATAGCTGTATTTTCAGAAATGAGGATGTCAGATGAGAGGACTGATATCGGCTGGTGGTAGAAAAAAAAAAGAAAAGAGGAGCTGTGACTGAAAGGAAAAGAGATAGACCAGGAGAGAAGACAGAGGAGGGAGATCCGCACAGCTCAAGGACACGTCCTCTTTGTACTTTTTGTCACTTGTCCAAATTTCCACACTCGAGAGGGTAAGTGGAAATAAATCAGCTGACAGGCCTGCATGTGAATGAGAATCGGTCGTGTTTGTGTGTGTGTGAGACAGCGAGCAGAAGAAGTACACACTCATTTATTTCCACCATCCGTCACCCTCCCCCAGCCTGACTCCACCTCCTCAGTCTCCATTCACGGTGTCCTGGCCTCGACGAGGACCGGAGACCTGCGCAGCCATAATTGGTGAACTGTCTGCGCCGGGTGACTGTCGCATCACTCGCCTGTCCACATCGCTTTGTGCTGCGCTCCCGCTAATTTTAGGGGTGGGGTGGGTGGCTTTTTGTTTTTCTTTGAACATCCATCTGAAAGTATCATTTCATTTTTTACTCTCTGCCAGTCCATCTATCACACTCATTTGGTTTATCCTCCTCTTTCAAGCTCCCTTGTCCCCTCTTTCTGCCTATTCATTTAACTCTGTGGCCCAACGTATTGTGGTGAATGCTAATAGGTTCCCACGCTCACAAGGTACAATATAGTGAAGAGTAAATGACTCTGTGTGTGTGTGTGTGTGTGTGTGTGTGTGTGTGTGTGTAGTAGCCTGGGCGGTCAGTCCACAGTTCCATTAGCCTGATGGAGTTTCTATTAAATTAGAAAATCTCTCTCTCTCTCTCTCCAACTCTCTCTCTCTCTGTCTCTCTCTCTCCCAATCACATTAGTGCTCTTATCTCATTTGTGGAAGCTCTGCAGGCAGCGAGGGTGGGGAGGGATGGAGGGGTGGAGTTATGATCTGGAAGCGGACAGGAAAAAGGACAAGTCCTCGTAAATAGAAAGAAGCAGGGTGGACAATTGATGTGTATCTACAGTATGTTTTTTCATTTTGTATACAACTGTGTACGTGTGTGTGTTTGTCCAGATATTTGGCACATGTTGAATCATTTGTGCGATGAGTACAATTTTTCAATAGTTTTAAATGAAACGGGTCCATCATCAACAACTCTGACACAAGCGGCGGCCTTTAATTCTGCTTGATGACAAACGCAGCACAGAGATGCAGGAGGCGACCAGTGTGTGTCACTTCAAAGAGCAGATGTCAGTAAAACACACAATGTGGACAGTTTCTTGGTTCTTGCTTCCACAGCTGGCTACTAGAAAGTCTGCTGAGGTTAGGAGTAACGCTAGACTAGGATTAGATTAGACTAATTGAGGTTCATGGTGAGAGGAATAATTGGACATGCTGGGAAATATGTTTATAGATAAAACACGTTTTCTTTCCAAGAATTAGATGAGAAAAACACATAGTTAGCATCAAGACTTGCACCAGGGGGAAACAGAGAGCACAAATGAACATGTTACATCTCACTTCTTTCATTCGTACACAAACAGAATTGTATAACCGTTAATTTGTGGTTTTAGAGGGAGTTGCGTGGTGTAAGTATTTCTTCATGAACAGCAGTTTATCTGCCCGCCCAGCCCCTCAGTACAGCGCCTGCTGGGAGTCTGGCAAACCTCAGTGTGACGGCAAGATCCAGAGAAGTCACGCCTGGCTGTTGTTCGGTAAGATATACTTGTAGCACACAACTCACTGCAGAAACATAAATGATTCTGGTTTGTATTTAAATCAAACAAACACCACGTTAATTATTGAGCATGCTGGTAGGTGGACTGGGACAGAGCCAAGATACTGTTTGACTGTGTGCGTAATATTTCTGCCTCCTGACACTAAAGTTATACAGAACAAACTATTCCTTTAAAGAAAACCTTTTTTATTTTAAACCAGGGATACTTAACACGTGATTGATCGGAGACTGTTCATCATGAAAAGCAGATGCATACTTCATATACTTAATATTCAATATGCCAAAATAGCTCCAAGAACAAACCCAGTTACATTTTTATGACATGAATTCTAATACACTTTTAAATATTTCTTCCACACATAATCAAAAGGACCAAAAAGATTTTATTAAAGATCAAAGAGATTTCAGACACTCCTGAGCTAGTCTCTTTCATCTGATAATTCGCCTGTTTGCTCAATTTATGATGGTGGTAACATTCAGACAGAGACTGATGTATTGCAGGTTATTTAATCCCACTGTGCAGGGTATAAACATTCTCACTAGACACCTCTGAAAAGAAGTGAACACCCAGTTGTCATTGACAAGTTCAGACACAAGACGCATTACAAAACGTAAGATTGAGCAAACATGTTTTATTCTATAGGTCATATAGAGGTCAAAGTGAGGGTCGAGGCAACAGATGTCATTAGAAAGTATAGTATCTTGGACAAGTAAATATGTATATATGTGTGTGTGTGTGTGTGTGTGTGTGTGTGTGTGTGTGTGTGTGTGTTTGACCACCAGCCGCCCAGGGATGTCCTGCCCAGATGACAGAAGTAACGACTTTGTGGAAACTTAGAGAGACGAGAGGGGAGAGGTGGACGCGTGGAGACAGACTGGCATGGAGACCGACCATACTGAGACAATGTGTCCCTGGAATGTATAATTAACAGTGTGTGAGTGTGTGTGTACGTGGGTGTGTGCAGGCGACAGTGAGCCATTAGCCAGGTTTAAATGAAGGTCTGCATCAACAGCAACTATTCTAATAATGACTGCCTTGGGCACAGACAAACTAATGTACTGTTGGCGTCTGCTATGTCCTATTGTGTTTACGTGTGTGTGTGTGTGTGCGTGTGCAAATGGCTGAGTAAGGAAACATACCTCTTTAATTGTCCAAGGTGACATTTGGTCTCTATGTGCAGACATCTCCTATAATGCACTCCTGGCAGCGATAGGGTTTCTCTGTACTGCTGAGCCCTCAAACAGCATCGGTCACAGCAGATTCGACTTCATAAATGTGCGTTTAAAGACTTTTACGGTGTCATTTTGTACCGTGTGATTACATGTTGAACTGTTAGACTTTCAAAGAAGAATTTTTATATTTCTGATAAACGGCTCCTTGTTAAAGTAATGCCTCCTTACAAACATCTGACTTCATATACTATAAGCACACACACGCACACACGCTTGCTGGCACTTGCGCAAACATACAAACACACACACACACACATACACATATGGTTTCAGGGAAGTGCCCCTCAGTTCTAAATCACTCAACCACAGAGATTAAATCCCAAAGTCGCCTGGTTACAGGTACTGACCTCACCGCTTACCTCATTCGTTGAACCTCTGCGATTGGTTAATGTGTGCCACTTTGTGCCATCAGTCTCAATAATTAACCTGCTCCCTTTGCTCTCCCTGAAGTCCCTTCATTGTTGTTCAAGACCTTTCATCCTTTTCATCCTTTCTTCTTGTCAGCTGTTTTTGATAGCTTTCCCTGTCATTATATTCAGAATGCCTCTCCGTGGCCAGCAGATAATCTGTCACACACAGAGCCTGCGGTGCGTTGAGCAGGATAATGCACTTCAGCAACCCTCTTTATTCAACGCGCCGGATAGTGGTAGCAGTTTTAGCTGGGAGGCCCGCTCACGCCGGCTTTTAAAATGGTGAAATATCACCTCAAAATCAGTTCATTCTAATGGAACTGCTGCAAACCAGTTTATTCACTCGCAGAGTAAATCAGCCTGTAATTTTCACACCAGGTTAAGTTTTGGTGAACTGTGACCGAGTTGGAGAAATGACACCACTGACCAGCAGCAAGCCTCCTCAGCAGTGCTGACCTTCAGCCAAACTGACTGCTTAAAATGGAAGAAGTTATTGTGGCTCATTAGCTGTGTGGTGTCATCCATTTCTGTTTAACCCACCCTGATCTGTCCGACTGCTCTGCTAAAGAGGGGAAAGTTTGAAGTCGGGAGACAGAAGTCAGTCTGGCGAATGTATTTTGAATTACAGGGTTTTTTTTTTTGCAATTCCTTACATACTCCTCGGAGAATCAGGATCATACACACAAGCCAAATACGACACAGCTACGAAAAACACACACAAAAAAAAAGTAATCAATACAAAATTTTGCTTAAAATTACACTAAAATTACATTTCAGTGGTTATGAGAGATTATAAAGGACAGGATGAATGGTTAATGTCCTCTGTAAGAGTCTGGACACATCACAAGTGTCTCTAGCTAAGGGCAAACTTCCTTTCTCTACCTCTTCATGCTGTTTCCCAGTTCCTCTCGCTCTCACTGCCTCCATGTTTGCAAACTTCTGACAGAAGAGGTGAGCTTACCTGAGGTCTATTTGCGGTGCGACGGCTCAGACTGATGTGTTATTGCGTGGGTGTTTGAGCAGAATTGTTTTCCCAGTGACTGAGAAAGATTAAGCGTGGAGCAGAGAGTATGTTTGGCTATAAAAGTTACGGTTTTGACGCTTTGTCTCGGCAATCACTTTAAGCATGTAAGCAATCGGTAAAGACTGGAAGTTTATTTTTTTGTTATTGACCCATGCTTGCTGAGAGTAAACTGCCGTGGGGACGGGACGGTGCAGAAAAAAACAGCAAGTATTATTTTTTTCTTATGTTTGTGTGTTTATATTTTATCTGCTGAACATCCTGTCATGTTTCTGCTGCACTGATCCAACTTTCAGAGGATTATTAATAACTAATCTAATCTAACCTGCAATGTTTGTTCTGATACATTTCTTTTTTTACCCCCGAGCAGTTTGTGAAATTGAGGAGGAAAATAATGCCAGCCGGGGGAGGCAGTTTAAGAAATGTCTGGTTAACATGCAGTAATATAAGTCTCTTGATTAAGATGATCTGCACACTGTGTTATCATTTGCATATTTGTTTCAAAAGAGATTTTAAAACTGACTCACAGATTTGTTTTTAATAAAGACATCAGCTTTCAAACTAGTTTTTTTTTTGCCATTGTTGTTGTTGTTTCATTATGCTGATGCCCAGAGGGAGAACAAGCTGTTCCTCAAATGCTACAAAATAATTCATTGTCCTGTTCCAGCGAGCACAAAGTCCTTATTATCATCACTGCTGTACCGATCGATTGGCCTTCTCTATTCTGGCCTCCAGTCATTTATTCAGGCTGTGATGTGTGTGTGTTTGCGTGTGTGTTGTCTCTCCCAGGATCTCCTGTCTTTAGGTCCTGGGAATCAAACTCAGTAGCAGACAGTAAACACAGCTGAGGTCATGTGGGAGGAGGGATGTATAGTTTTCGTGTGGTCATGGTCAGTTGACCCGAGAGCGACCTCTCAGCGCGAGCAGGACGGAGGAAGTTTCATCGGGTGCAGTCAGTCATGACGGACATCAACAGCACAAATACAGCAAATAGCTTAAACAGTTGTGACTGAAAGAGCTGAATCACTCCACATTGGCTTTATTCCTACATACTCGCCTGTGCATCTCCAAACTTCAGGCTGTCAGATTATTGCCTTTATATCAGATATTCCTACCAGTGTTGTCCACCTCCGTAACATAACAAATTCTTTGTTTAACGCTCAACTAGTGACAGATGGGTTTCAGAGTCACATCTTGTAGTAGTAGAAAGGATTTGCAATGATTCAACACCCTCATTAAGCTGAACGAAACAACCAAAAATGGTAGAACGCTAATACGATAGAGGGGACACTTTCTTTCGGCCAAATTATTTTCAACATAATGAGGAAACATCCTTAGCTGGGTTCCAAAGCGTGACTGAAGGTTGTTATGGTTTAGTTGAGGCACTCACAGCAATGGATTGATGCATGAGATGGGATGAGTTAACTTCATTAACTTTTAAAGTAATAGTTTGTCATTTTGGATTTTCTGACAGAGGCTTAGAGATCGATATTGTCCTCACATCTCTCCATTACACATGACGAGGGTCGTTTTTACACTTTGTGCTTTATTTGAACATATTAAACAAACAAGACAGAGCACGTTCGTTAGTGAGCTTTAGACATGCTCATAGATGGGATCTGTTACCACTTTACAGAGTCAGACTATTTCCCAGAAGGGATTTGAACATGCAATGACCACACACTCACACATACACACACATATATGGAGAAACAGAAACAGGCTCCAGGTCAGCAGCGTCATGTCCATGTCCTAAACTAATGGAGTTTGAGTTGTCTGCTGTTTCTTATCTGCCCTTCAAAGAGACATATAGTCTTCTGAGAGATGTGTATCAGTGCGCTAAAAACACGAGACTCATGCCTGTCTTTTGTACAAAGGTCAGCGTCACATGTGTGGACGCACCTTCGCTTTAACTGCCGCTGCTGGATGCTTCTATAGCGCTATTCCAAAACGCTTGGAACAAAGATGTCTCACCGATTTGTGAATATTGGAGTAACTCCACCCCTCCATGACAACGACATCTGCCTGCAGCTGTTTCCAGCTGCATGCTGCACCATCCAATGTGTCTCTGTGGTCAAAGGTCAAGGACCAGCAAGTAAATATAATGAGTTTATCTCTGCCGGCTCTCTGAAGCTGATGCATTTGACTGTCCAGGTTGTCTTTCTGATGGATGCGTCTCCATCCCGCTCTCTCTGGAGCAGGTCGTGGATCTCTGCCTCAAAAGTAGCTGCTCGCTCTCTGCCTTTCCTCACGTCCCAAAACACACGTCAGTGCAGCCTTAACTATATCTACACCATCTGGAATAGCTGAGCAAGCAAAGATGTCAGGAAGATTGAGATGGCAAGTCAAGTAAAAATTAAATTAAAAATGGGGGGAAAAAATGCATTTCCGTTCCACTCTACATCTGACCGCTCACATGACATGTGAGAGAAAATACATTTACAAGGTTTCAAAGTCATCTTTTTGCACTTATGATTTAGCAGGTTTCTAAAACTTGATGGAAACACTTTATTTTTGTGCAAGTGTGAGCAGCAAGCGCATCCGGACGGCAAAACACTAAAATGGGAAGTCATTATCACCGATGTGCAGTTTGACAGAGCACCCAGCATGTGTACCGGTGGTTACACATGCTTCAGCAAACCTTATCAAGTTTGCTGAAGGAGTTGTTACTGCATCTGTGTGTTTGTATTCATGTGGTGTATAACTATGATAGTTTGACTGATCCTTACTGAGTAGATGACTGAAGGCTACTTATGAAGACATTTTAACCACGATAAAAAGAAACTGTGTGACATTTTGGGAATTACACACATTCATGTTGTTGCTCA
>JAVQJZ010161890.1:0-12415 GCA_036025355.1 Leiopotherapon unicolor
TTATCTTCTTGTAGATCTACTGCAAAAAAAGAGTGATGTTTAAGGGAAGAGCAATAATCAAAACAGCATTTCTGCCAAACCTTACACTAATCTTGATTTCATTAAGATGATTTTGAAAGAACTGGGTTTTTTTTTTAGAAGAGCTGCTGTGTTTTTCAAGTTTGAGAATCAGATGCAAAAAGGTTAACGTTGATTTTTTTTTCTGTGAGGGAAAACACTATAGACAATAATATCTTTCCAAGCCTACTTGAAATGGTGCAAGTCAGAAACACACAAAACTTGCAAGCCAGCTTTAAGAGACCGATGTTTTGCTTCCAGAAATGTAGCCCGGACCAGGTAAGGTGAGACCAAGACCTGGTCAAAGAAAAGAAAAAGTAAAGGAAAGAAAAACCAATGGAGAAAAAAGTGATCACAGAAATCAAATGTTACAATCCAACTACAATAGTTTGATATCTCTCCACTGTCTGTTCCAGGTGACAGCTGGACATGAAGGTCAAGACTCCCGCCTACACAGCCCTTGATTCTCCTGTCTGAGTAAAAACCGTTCATCCTAACCAGTCGCCACCTGTGAGACTGAACGAGGTCCCTCTGAGCCCTGCTCCTGTACAACAGTGGAGGCACTTCAAATGAACGGTGGCGGCGTGACTCGTTTCTTCCTGAGAGCGGTTATGGCTCCATCTCTCTGTAGCTGTCTGAGGAAAACCCTTCAGAGCCGAGCAGTGAAACACGGAGATCTGTGGAAACAATCCCCATGAGGAGCGCGAGCTCAATCTCAGCCGGTTGTGAATAAAAGGCCACTCCATCTGAGGGGGATTTTGTGAGAATGGAATTATGACTCAGAGAAAAAGAGGAGGAAAAGTGGAGGGAGAAAAAAAGAGAGAAGAGACTGGCAGCCCTTTTACAGGCCGGTGCGTCAGCCCAGCATTATTTCACACTCTCCATCCCTGCTCGTCCCCTTGTCACCACTGTAACCACTCCCCCCACCCGTTTCATCGTGGAGGTCCATCACAAAGACCCCTTTTGTCCTCGTCGTCATCGCCCTCACATCTTCTCAGCACCGATCCTGCGTGGACATCTCCGCAGGGAAAATACAAATAAGGGAAAAAAGACAAGGCTGGAACACAGAGGGCTGGAGGATGATGAGGTCCCAGAAGAAGAAAGCAGCTTTTCCCAGATCTCAGAGTCTGGCCACGTGACACCAGGAGCCACACAATTTGTGTGAGCCTACATATGTGATACAGAGGGTGTGACAGACTGAATGGAGTTCCTCTGTATTCACACAAGTGCGATTAGCTTGAAGCCGGACTGAGAGATAACTGCTGGGAAGGAGAGCTACTGTGCCGCTCTACAAAAGAAATCCCCCTGCAATACCCCGTTACTTTAAAAGATGCACGTACAAATGAGCACGATACGGTTGATAACAGCACTGGAAGACCTGATGTCCTTCTCCCTCCATCTCTATTAAAAGCCCACAAGCCCAGCAGAGAAAGAGAGAAACTCTCCAGCCGAACAGTGCGAGGCCCAGGTCCCATCATTGATTGCTCAGAGAGCTGGAACGCACTGTGTCGGAGGGGTTGAAGCCCCTCAGGCAGGGCAGCAGTCCATCATCAGAAGACCGATGCAACCAAGCAGGGCTGGAGTACACAGAGGCAACATGTAGTCACCCTGTCTAGTCTGGGGCATTTGCACTTAACACACAAGCTCACTGGACCAGTAGAGTTATGTCAATATTGCCTTATTCAGAATGGCTCCACATTCATCTGGTTGCCTACTAGCGATGGTTGGCAGAGAAAACCGAAAACACGCCGCTGCAGAGCTCAACCTATACGTGTTTTTTGGAGTTTTTACGTGACACAGGAGTCATTGTTTTCAACCATAACCACTTCGCTGAATAAAAAAAAAAAAGAATCAGGTATTTAAGTTTGTGACATGATTTTCTTTCATTCCTGTAAGGGTGAAAAAAGGGCCTCTGAAACAGCATGTAGGCCATCATGGGACTCTGATTTTCCCCGCTGAGCACTTTTTTTTTTCCTGCAGCACACAGCTCTTTATGGCAGGTTGACCTATGGCACCAATTAAATTGCAGGGAAATTGTGGGATACATACACACAATAAAACTAATATGGTGAATGTATCTCTTATCACGTCATGGTCATAATGGGAAAGCACAGGGCCAACTAAAGACTAACTAACTAGAATAATTTTAAGGAAAGGCTTTATAAACTGCTCCCAGTGTCCCAGTAAGCTGTGACAGTGAGCCAGCACGCAGCAACACCCGGACCTGAATCTGAAACAGCTGAGTGCAATTCAACCGTCATTCATTTTGTTATTTACACACGTGCTCTTCCTACCGTCATGTGTGAAAAGAGTTATTTGTATAAATGAGTGGGCAGCATTAGAAAAAAAAACAAACGTAATTGGAAAGCTGTGATGTGGACTTTCTGTCTGTTTTCTGACATATTATGCAACACAAGACACTAACGTTAGTTTCACCCCTACATAAGACTCTTCATTACTCCTGTTTGAGAGGTTGAGTGGACCCTTTTCGAAGCCTTACACTGTGCACATCTTATTAACGCAAACACTTGGAACATTGTCAGAAAATTACTGAGGATCTGACAGCACATACAAGAAAGAATAAACAGACAAAAGTAATAGAAACATATTTATGTTGGGAGCTGAGGCCACAATAAAAGTCTAATTCTGTTTTTTATTTTCTCCCACAGCTCTTAATATGTAGAAGTAATCATTCTGTTTTCCATCAAATTCATTGCACAATCCGAGTATCCCACCCCACCCTGTTTCATTTTACTACAATAGCCTCCTTGTTTTAGGGAATTGCGGCCTGAATGGCACCATGCTACATTATCATGATATTCCTCCACAATGCAGCTAAACGGGCTCATTCAACCCAGATGACCTTCCACAAACCCCAACAGAGTTGCCAATAGCTGCCCTACAGCACAAAACATAGGCTCATTAAAAATCTCATTTGAAAAACTGCCTAGATCTACAGCACCATCTACTTTTAGTACGGCACCTTTGACATGGAAAAGTGGTTGAGGAGTCTGTACAATGTTTGTCCTATATTGATGGGGAAAGAAAGTAGGGCGTTTCCACTTATGAATACAGTAACAACATTGTGCTCAATTGTATGGCGATAATAGCGGGCCCTGACTAGCACGAGTCTTTCTCTGTATGATAATATGCACAAGTCTTTCTCATGAATATAAATGTTCACTTTTCAGGGACGGTTGAATACTTAGCACAAAAACAAAAAAAGGCACAAGAACTACATTTTATAACTAATATTCATATTCATTACAAGGGCTTCCATTTTTTTGTGCATTTTCTATCACTTTAATGTATTTTCAAGTGTATCTTGAATATGTGTCAAAACATATAGCAAAAGATTTATTGGTTGCTGTTATTACTCCTCTTCTCCATATTAGCTGTGACAGAATCCCTTCCTAATGCAACTTATGCAAAACCCCAATTTTACTCCAAAAAAACCCCACAGGCAAATCAAGTGGTTATCTTCAAAAGTTAACCACACACAGTGGCAATTAATTTGTGTGCAGTACACTTTACTTCTCCTTTAAAAAAATCACTAAAAGGTGCATTTAGCATTTTCTCGATCAATCAAGATTTGTAATTTTGTCAGAGGTTCTGCGTAAAATGCCCATCATGATTTCCTAGCGCCTACTGTGACAGCTTCAAATTTCTTTCAACCGAGACAAAAAAAAACGTGAACTCTTCAGTTTACAAATACATGAAAAAGAAAGTAAGAAAAAGATAGTCAGTCACATTTAAACTCACATAGCTGTTTGCTTGCTAGCTTGAAAAGTCACCCCCATCATTTGATTACTAATCGATTACTTGTCATCTCTAATCCCCATATAGATGGTGATATCACAGTACAAAATTAAATGTACCGTGACAGAATAATAACAGCCATATTTTTTACAGATCTGATTTCTTCTGTGTTATTCCCGTCATCACTTACCAGTGTGAAAATGAACTTGTACTCTTGGTTGAGCTGCCAGGTGGTCACTACGTGGATGGTCGACAGCACCGCTCCGCTAACCACGGCAGCTCTCATTCGGACCGGCAGCAGCGTGTAGATAATGTAGATGAAGAAGACGGTCCACCAGATGCCCTCTGAGGCACTGGGGGGGTACATGTTCTGCACCCCAAAAACCTGCACTACAACCAGCACCCCTATCACCAGGTAGCTCACAATCCACATGTAGTCCTGGTGGAAGCCGTTGCGGTTGCACACCACCATCATGGCCAGGAAGAGAGCCATGGCCACGGAGAGTACTGAGACGTAGGCCGGGTCGGGGGTCATGTGGATGCAGTGGAAGGCCAGCATGACCCCGCACACCACCACCAGCACCCCCATCAGCATAGTCAGAGAGCTCTGGTTGAGCCTGAAGAAGTAGCGCTGATACAGGCGCTCCAGCTTGGCAGACTGAAATTTCTTGGATTGGAAAACCCACACGATCCGCATCCAGCAGTCTGCCGCAGTCATCGTCTTGCAGCCGCCCTCGGCTAACTCCCCTAACTCCTCTTCTTTCCTGCCCTTCAGCTCACCGTCCTCAAAGCCCAGGTCCACAGCCTTTAGACCCAGATCCCCGCCGCCCATCCTCTTCCCGTAGTGGTCCTCCTGCCAGCCACAGCGCAAGCCAAAGTTGCCCCCGCTGCCACCCGCTCCGCAGTGGTAATGCTGAGGGGCCGCATTCGGGAGCTCCAAGTCCTCAGGGTCCCTCAGGCAGCTCATGTAGTGTGGGTTGCACAGCGACGAGCTGTCCTTCCTCTTTTTGCCATTGCGCTCCCCCCATGCTGTCTTTCGCTCATCCACTCTGCCCACGAAGAGGCCTCTGGCCCACGACATCCTGAACAAAACACGGGCACATTGACAAAAAACACAGATGGAAAAACTTCAGGGCTGAATTTGGGGCATTTGGTCTGAGCATGCTGCGTGCAAAAAGCGAGTTAGAGTTCGTGGTACAGAGAAGTGAAGATCACTCACCTGTGTGGGCTGTATTGTGTGTAACAACACTGCGCTTGTTGGCCAGGCCACTAGTTTATCCCAGCGAGCGCACACCATGAGCTCAGGCTGGCCAGAGGCATCAGAGGTGTGTCTGTGTTTGAGCCGTGCTTCTCTGTAAAAACAGTCAGTGTGTCAGCCCGATACACTGCCGAGTGCCTCTATTGACCACCTGTTTTCCTGTAAAAACACACAAACGACACACGATGTTGTCAAACTAACTTTGCCTGAGGACGCGGCCCCTGATGATCCAGATCACTGCATAAACACAGGTTCGCTGCATCGCATTTACGTGTTGCATGTACGTGTGTGCACTTTGTGCTCGATTCTCTGGAAGAAACTTTGACAATCAATCAGCAGCAGAGACAGACAACTATGTGTAGTGAATGGCTTGTCTGTTCCACTCTCCTTCATCAACTTCCCCCGCCAGCCTGGGAAAACATTTTCCACGGACATGATTTGCTGTTTAGTTTGCAAAACACTGGATTGTGTTTTCTTCCAATTATTTCCTCCTGCAGCAGGTGCCACTGGTCAGTTTAGTCATCAAAAGTTGAGTCCCATTTCAACAAACTCTCCAGTGTTTGCTGGAATTTTGAGCATTTTACCAGTCGGGAGGGAGGCTTTCGGAGATGACTAACAACTCCTCTTGGCGGACGGCACTCCGCTGCGCTCTGTCACTGCAATCTGCCCCTAACATCTTGAGTGGGCCGGGATGGGTGTGCTCTATTTGACAACAAAGGCCTACTGAGTGGGCACCATCAGAGATCAAGAGCTCTCCAGTCCAGATTAAATTGTCCATGCTTTTCCCCCCATTAGCTTTGATGACTCACTATGGCTGGCTTCTGGCAGCACATGTCAAGGACACTGCTAACCTCCAAACTTAATAAGCAAAAATCTCTGGCCTAGGGTCTGACCGAGCCGACGGGAGAGGAGCAAGGCGCGCACGAGCTGCGCACGCGGCCATGTTTAAGACCAGCAGCCCCTGAGATGAGCTGCTCAACCGGCATATGCAAGAAGATGCAAGATACACAGGATGTCTCGTGGACTGCACCTGAAAGACATTTTATTAATAGTTAAGACACTTAGAAATATTATAAAATTATTCAAACTCCCTCTGATAATAATCTTGTGGTCGCAAACAAACCGGCACAACAGTCAGCATGACATTTCAGACTGAGACAGTTCATTGTCTCATCATATGTGAGCAGTTCAGGCTTCCTGCAGGAGCGACCTCAGTCCTCGTCTCACCTTTGATACACTCGCCACAGGTCAGGCATGTGTAACATTATGTAACGCAATCTGTACATGCATCTGCCATGGGACAACGAGCAGTGCCACATATGGGTAGATCATCCCGACATGCATTACGAATACAGACTACGGCGATGCGTTCACTTACATCTCAACACACTAATAACATCTTGCTTCTTTTTCCCCTCCTCCTCCTCTACATGACACTGGCCTCCTGTCACCTCCTCTGACACGGGCACTGTGTTTGTTTGTTTATTTTTAACAAACAAGCAAACAAAAATAAAAATAAAAAAATAAAACACTCGGGTAGGCCCGGGCTGTTTGGATGCGGGCAGTCGGCCGAAGCGAGTTACGTAACAGGACGCTCCGAGCAGCCTGCGGGCGAACAGCTCTCCATGCGCGGCTCAAGTCCGCCCCGGAGTGTGTGTGAGTTCCTGCGGAGAGTGCAGCCCGACATACACACACACACACATAAACACACACCTTTACACACAACTTATCAGGAGGGAAACGATCCGACAGGCAACTTCAGATCTCCTGGATGTGCGGTCCGGCTCTCGTGTACAGTTAGAACAGAGTGTGTGTGTTCTAACACACACTCTCACACACACTGGGCCCGTCTCCCTCAACACAAACCACAAACGTCATTATGTTTAGTCCCCAAACCAGGTCACCGGACCGGACGGGAGCACGTTTGGAGGAGGTGCGAAAGCAGCGGATGTGCCTCATGATGCACCTTAAAGACATTATTTGTATTATTATTATTATTATCATTGTTTTAATGAATCGCCCCGTGCCTGCACCAGCAGCGTGCACAGTCCCTGCAGAACTCCTCCAGCCGCAACCATCGCAGCACAAAAACACTGTAGTACAAGTCAGCTGTTGGCATTTTTTCCCCTCCACTCCTCCTCCTCCTCCTCCTCCTGCACACTGACTGCTGTATCCTCTTACTGCATTTGAGTCCGGCCGGCCTGCAACATACTAACACAGCAGCGGGAAACGCTCAGAAAGAGAGAGAGAGAAAGAGAGAGAGACGGAGAGAGGTGCTGTGCTCACTTACCATCCCCGGTACAGTAACCGTGAGACCGCTCCGGTCCGCCGCCGTCCTCTGCTCCTCCGCCGTCAACGTCCGTCCGGAGGGAGGAAGACGAGGAGGAGGAGGAGAAGAGGGGGCGCGTTTGCTCTTCAGAGGGGAAAAAAACTGCGAAATTGGCCGGACAAGCTTCGCTCTTCCCAGCCTGAGCTACAGTACATTCCCACCGCCTCGACCTCCCCGGCTCTCTCTCTCTCTCTCTCTCTCTTCCTCACGCGCTCAAACGCGCGCGCAGCCATGCACGCGCGAGCCGCATTCGCGAGCGCGGGAGTCCCCCTAGAGGCCGCACGAGCGCGTCTCTACCTGAGCGCGCGACTCTTGTATGTGAGTGAGACGTTTTAATTTCTTTATGTTTTCTTTTCTTTTCCTTTCTCTCTTTCACACCAACACACGGCGAGACGCTAATGACGTCTACGTTGAAAACACGAGTTTTTTTCTGTTTTTAAGTTGGAAGAAAGAAGAAAAACAGAAACCATGATAAAACTCGAACCGCGCGGTCAGACGTCACATTCAGGCAGAGTTGTGGCGCCACCGGCTGGAGAAAATGTATAATCACTGCATGCAGTCACTTCTGAAGCAATGATGACCCTAACTCTAACCTTTTTTTAATCAAGTGTTTACAATCAGCCACGGTGGCTTTAGCAGTGAAACAATAAAGGAATAAAGTCAGATTTAACGGCTGTAAAAGCAGCCAGTACGCAGCCCATCAGGAGACACAGTTGAGTCTGTAAATCTGTAAAACAACATTGGTGTTGACACAGAAGCACCTGTTGACTTTTCACCTTTTAAGACAACAGCACGCCCTGGAAGATCCCAGAGAGGAACATTAAACATTGTGTGAGTCACACTGTGCATGGCATGACATGTGTAAACATAAACTCCAGTTAGTATGGGAAATTATTGTGTGTGCGTGTGTGTGTGTGTGTGTGTGTGTGTCATAGTAGTCTCAAAGCATAGGCCTCACTATGCTACGCACTGCTGCTGCAAGAGAGAGAAACTCTACCGAGGACATTCCCCTGCAAGTGTCACAACAGCAGAAGCACAAGAGCAGATGATGTGCAGACGAAGCATGAGAAAAACTAAAATAAAAGAGATACATCAACAAATTAGCAACCCCTCACTGAGACAAAACTAGATTAGATTAGATTTACTTCCTTGTCGTCGCAGTATAGACCCACAAACCACAAAAATGCGCTTTAGAGTTTAACCAAACGTGGTAATAAATAGGATTATTATACTGAGATTAATGCTGCATGAACAATGAATAAAAATCAGAAAAACACATCGTACAGGTGCATATAATGGCGATAGAAACTTGATAACAGTGGCACAAAGTGCAGGGAATAAATATAGTCCTAAATAAAAACAAATAAATCTAATGCTGACTTAAGGGGGTGTTATCGGGTTGTGTTTGCAGAGTGAGCAGCTTCACACACAATTATTGAACTTGTAGTAGTATTTTATACAGCTCCAGTCAGTACAGTGAATTATGGTGAAGTTAAATTCCAATACTAATAAAAAAAACATTTACTATTATTATTAGTATTACTTATAGTTGGAATGAGATATGTAAAGCCAATTTAGTTTAATACAGCTCTATCTAAATGAATGTATAGTTATTTATATGACTATGAAAATGCTGTTTTTTGACATTTTCCTCGGTTTGGCCAGCAGGTGGCGCCTTTTCTCACCCACCACGTCTCATCTCTGTTTAGGCCTGATACTGTACATGATGTCTCTGCTGCAAAATTCAAAGAAAAACACAAGATAGAGAAATATTCTGCATGTGTGTGACCCATATACAGGATCAAGGAGGTTGAGAGGGGGCAGTTAAATTCTTTTCTTCCATCTTCCCTCAAAAGTATGATGTTTATTCTGCTTAATGTTTGGATTTCACTGCTCTGACTGCAGACTTTGATACCTGTAAAACAATTTCACAGTCATCTGCTAACAGGGAAAATGTCTGTCTGTGCTTATCTAAAACCTACATTCCGTTTGTTCGCCAACTTTTCAGTGAAGTACAGGAGACCCCTTGTGTCCACTGTTGTGCAAATGTAAATGTAGGAATTAGAAACACAAACAAGCAGCTTCAAATCCAGGATAGTGAAATAACACTGCAACACAATCTGCTTCAGTCCACTTGATGAGGCCCTGTGTGTGTGTGTGTCCCGTCTCTTTGACATTGGCTGTATAAGCTGTACCTGGCCAGGCGGTCGATGGGCCCTGTTTAAATGGATGGCGCTGACAGGATGTGAGGGGGGCCAAAGTGCTGGATCAGTGAAAACCGAGAAGACCCACATCCCCATCCCTGCCTGGACATCCACAAGACGTGTCCTTCCGCTGAAAACAGCACCCCACCACCTAACAAAACCTGTGGAAATGTCAGAATTGGGGGGGGGGGAATGTTGTTTAATTAAGCAACATGTGACAGTTTGTCTTTTCTTGTGCTTGTGTGATGGAACATGAGACAATGGCTTATCTAGTTTCTTGCTCACAGCCACAAATCCTGCTGCACATTGAGCTGTGTGTGTGTGTGTGTGTGTGTGTTGGGGGGAAGCACATTGGCTTTGCAAACATTTATAAATAACTGGGTCGAGAACATGTGGAGAGGGGAGGAGGGAAATGAATCCCTGTAGTTTGAATGGAATCATGATAAAACGCAGATCTGTCTGCACCAAGTCCAAACTCGCAGAACAAAACGAAAGAAATAATTAAAACAAACAGACAAACAAAAAAAAAAAAGGGGGGGGGGGGGGGGGGGGGTAAAAAAGAAATTCACGGGGCCGGGGGGATTGTGTTAAAAGTGCAGCTCCTGCATAATTTATCAAGGAAAGCTGTAATCTATCCATCCGTGTGTCCGTCCGTGCGTCTGTACAGTCATTGATCATCATGCCGTGAGCCCACAAACTGGAGGATGTTTTCCCCCCTTCTTCCCCCTCTTCTTCCTCCTCCTTCTCTTCTTCTTCTTGTTGCAGCGCGGATGGAGCTCTGAGCCGCAGAAGAGTCCGCCTTCCTCGCGTCGGTGTCGGTGGAAAGAAAAGGCAAAATGTTGGGACGAGGTGCCTCTCCTCTCCTCTCCTGCCTCTCTAGTTGATGCTTTTACTGTGTGTGTGTGTGTGCGTGTTTGTGTTTTAACTGTGCCTTTATTTACCCCCCTCTCCTCTCCTCTTCCTCCTCCTCCTCCCCCAACCCATCATCCAAGTTAGGCTGAGGTGACCGAGATCCCCCCTCCCTCTTTTTTTTCTTTTGTTTTTGTTTTTTTGTTGTTATTTTTATCTGCGGATGTCCCTGACCAATTCAAGCGTCTTCCTGCTCAACGAGGTGGGTTGTTGTCAGTTTTCTAACTCTTTTCTCGGGTAATCTTTGACAGGGGAGGGATGGAGGGATGGATGGAGGTGATGGACTAACTGGACGAGATGTGGACTGTGCGCCGTGGTTGGAGGTGGGGGTGGGTGTAGAAAAAGGGCTGCATGCGTCGCCTCGCCTTTTCTTTTCCTGCACCTTCAGACACAAACAGGCGGCGGAGGCAGAGAGAGAGGCAGCTCCTCTCCGGGATGCTCGTAATTAAATCAGACATGCTGACCTCACCGGGGGATCTTTCACCATCAGTCAGCCAGCAGAGATCTTTAAAAAAAAAAAAAAAAAAGTTCACTGTTGAAATATTTAGTGCTAAAACAAAACATGGAGCAACAGATGAGAGCAGGAACTGTGTGTGTGCTCATGCTTTCCACCTCATCATTTATTAGGTCATGAGGGGAATAATTACTTCTTAGCTTATCCCAGCTATAGTAATTGCATTTAGGCTGTGATAATAATCTTTTTGTCACACATGCAGTCATCCCTCGTGGCTGTGTGCAGGTTAGTGGAGACAGCAGCACATTTCCTCCTCCTGCATCCCTTTACTTACTGTAAAGTCACCAGAGTTGTTCCTCTGTTCTGAACTTTAATGCTTATGTTATGGCAGGTAATATATTTTCTGTATCTTGTATCCTCAGTACACTTTGCATCAGGATGACATCAGGACAAAAAAAAGCATTTCCACAAAAAGAAAAAAATGAAAAATGAGGCTCAAGTGGAAGCAAGATGTCAGAGTGGCAATGTAAAGAGAAGAAAGGCTGTGAACTTGGGAAATATGAAATGTTAAAGGAGGGGAGTTGCAGCCAAAGTGTCCTCTTTGGCACTGTTTTGCAGCTGATGATGTAATGGCTGTACGCGAGATTGCAATGTGCACGTACGTGATCTAATAATATTCATCTTAGTGACTCAGTGTGTTTGCAGATGTAATAGTTCTCTTTGTGTAATGTAATCTGCTCTTTGTTGGCGAACACAGAACAGAGGATTCTGTAATTTTGAAGAAAAGTGTGATGAAATAACAACGCAATCATCCAAAAAGTCACAAAACCTTTCATCTTAATTGTTTTTCTTTTTTTTTTTTTTTAGGTTGTTTCCTCTTGTTTTGCCACGAGGGCTGATGTTTCTGCTGACTTGCTTGCTCTCTACCTTGAGGCTTGATTTATAGAAGACAGGCTGATAGATAGAGAGACGGGTGCTGCATTTCCCGTAATGAACACAAATTGCTGAAGGCTGACAAACTGTGCCCCACTAGTGTTATAATCCATGATCCAGGACACCTTTGGGGCGTCCATCTGCAGCTCCATAGAGGGTCTGGACTGTGTTAAAGGTGGCGTAAAAGTCAGAAAGCACTTTTTTTTTGACCATGCTGCCAGCCTCCTCCAGCTGGCATAAGGTTCTCTAGAGGAGCTAAATGATTGCATCATTTGCTTCAGTGTGAGTCTGGTATAGGCAAACTGCAGGGAGTCTTTCAGTCTCTCTGCACTAGATTCAGTGCCGGAGCACTAAAAGTCCCTCCAGCATCTCGTTGATGTAGGTTTTGCTCTTCAAACTAAACATCTCCTCATGAAAAAGAAGCGGCAAATGACTTGCAATTTGTGCCATAACATTTGGGAAACGTATCATTTACTGAGATATGAGAAGATTTTTAGAATGAGATTTATTCC
>JAVQJZ010161931.1:0-11707 GCA_036025355.1 Leiopotherapon unicolor
TTGTTGTTGGCGTTCCTCTCGCCCCCCCCCCCCCGGCCCCCACTCTCGCCGCGCGCGGGGGGGGGGGGGGGGGGGGGGGGGGGGGCAGTTTCACTCTTAAGAAGCCATTTGGACGCAGGACCTCATTAAGCTCCAGAGACCTTCACAGGCCATGAGTTTATTAAGTGTCCGACTCTGAGAGGCTAATTGATTAAATCTGTGCCAAAGTACTTTTAAAGGCAAAGGGAAGATTCAGCTACGAACAAATTGGAACCCAGACAGTGATGAGCAAAACAAAAAACACTCTCAACCAGTGGTAAACCTGAACTAATGGGCCCCAAAGAGTAAAAGAAAAAATAAGAAAAAAAGCATTTAAAGTTGCTGATTCTGTCATTTCTGTTGGAGCCGATCACTTCCTCATTAACTTCAAGGTTCTGTATGTAACAGACAAATGGACAAATGACGCCATGACCCTGTGTTAAAAAGTGACGGCCACATGTCCTGAACACATGTCCATATGTGATGAGTTGGGAGTGAAAACATGTTGTGCTTCATTTTCGGGGCATTTTGCATTGTTGTTCCTGTTGAACTACTCACAGATGGATTATGATGCTGGATTCAAGTATTAAGATGTACAAATTATCAGAGACAGTCGATGATTAGGGGTGTTTGAAAACAAGATTTGAACTATTTCACTTTAGCCAAAGAGAGATAAATGCTAAATACAGTAAACGCCAACATCTCGTCCTCTGACAGAGAGTACATTAAAGCCCACTCAGCTGTAACTGCAGTACCTGTCTTTGTCTCTGAGGCGTCGCCCTCCTTGCCCTGACTGGGACCAGGTGGACTATTTTGATTATCAATGATTCTTTTGACAGATGAGGATAAACCTTTCCATCCACACACACAGAAAGAAGAGACACAATAACTCATTTTCAACACAAAGATATTTAGCATAGCAAAGAAGAATAAAAGAGGACGATGTAACATATATGCACACACAATCATTTGAACATAGGTGGAGAGGTTTGCATTTAAACAGATATCCTCAAAGGGTTATGACATTTATCAAGTTTGGAGATATAAAGACAAAACAAAAGGATTAAACTGAGAAGACATTAAAACATACAAAGCCAGAGACAAAGAAGTTAGATTGAAAAAACAAAAATAAAGAATAGCAGGAGTGAAGAAATGCAAATAAAGGACAGAATGACACTGTCGAGTCGCAATGAAACAAGAATTACTGAAAGGCAACTTTTCTTGATTGAACTAGGGCCGTCTTTTTTACTCCAACACACAATAAAAACACTTAAATATGCTGAGACAAGCAGTTATACCCACACAAAAGCCCCAATGACAGTGAAAACAAGAGAACAAAAAAAAAACTTCAAAAGGAATCTTGGTAGTGACTCAAATAGCACACAGTGAGACATTATTTCTTGCACAAGTAAATATAATTATGTTCTTTAACTAGTTTATAGCACCAAAACTTAACAATAACTTTAAGCTTTTTATATTGTTTGTTGACTTAAATTAAATGTACCATTAAACTGACAAAAGCCTCTTTGCATCTGGTCTTTAATAGGCAATAAAATCAACATTCGTGTATCTAAACAGATTTAAGGGAGCTTTCAAGCTGTCTCATAAATCTGACACAAAAACTGTCTCACACTACTCTTCACTCATTTCTATCACCTATGTGTACTCTTTAAATTCCTCTCTGAAAAGACATTAGAAAAATCTCAAAATCAGTCTGGAATTTATTGATTGCCATTTCAGCTCACATTTAGAGAGAGCTGGGAAACCCTCAGAGGCAGAGTCGTGTCTTTACTTTGAACTCCAAAGAGGAGACTACATTTCAACTCAGAATACCAAACATTTCTTGTCACTTGACCTTTAGCTTGCAGGGACCTCCTGGCTCTATCTATCCCTCCACATACTGACATTCGCTTCAAGTGACAGACCATAGCACAGACTGAGGCTTTCTGAATCAAGCAGAGGTGCTTTGTGAGCGTTGTCTATGTCCCCGCCGCCCTTTGAGGCCTGAGCTACAGTTGACACACTCTAATAGGGGCCAGCCTGGCATTCTGCTGTGTCTGTCTCTCCTGGTTAGCAAGACGAGACAGTTCGACAAAGACCCATCCAATCTATAGATACACACGAGCGGGTGACATGTGCTGCCGATCCATTGGGACGCTAAAACATGAGTGGCTCTGGGAGCTGGACTGTAAAGGGCTGACAAAGGCCCTGCAAAGTGTTTGGTCATAAATTAGTCTGGTTCCTGGCTTGTATGGAGGTGCGGACACACACGCTTTCACATGCATTGCATACCACACATAACACACTCACATGCACCTTGTGATGAATGGCTGCCAAGCTATTCAGCCTGTCTATGCCCTACTTATTAAACCCTGCTTAATTGGACTATCAATCACCAAATTCCACAGGCCCTCTGAGATCTGCTATTCAAGTCACGTCCAGATCAATCAGCTTTCAAACCCTTTTAACATGGCACCTCCAAGGTATAGCATTAAACCCTAGAGGGCGCAAGACTCGCAAAAACCTATCAAGATGTGGTTTGTACAACGTTTTGAGGTGATTGGACTATATTATCAGACGACCGCAGTCAGGAGCTGAGGATTCGGGCATCCAAGGACTGAGAGAACAAGGTCTTGTCAGCAGTCTAATTTATGCATTGTCCTTTGGCCCTGGTCCAGAATTCACTTTTCAAAGCATTTGCGAAAGATTAATATGAAAGCCCAGGTCCAATAAATCCTGCAAAGCAGTGACATTGCTCATACAAGTTAGGAAAGTTGAGAAAGCCTTTTTTGGCACAAAAGAGGCCATCAGCTGGAGTCGTGACTCAGCTGATGGCCTCATCTGGACACCGTGGAGTGACTCAGTCCCTTCATAGTAGGCTAAAAGCCCATTGTGTCAGCGTGAAAACTGTCAGCGTGGGCATCCATTTTGGAATGACTGTCTGTTCCTGCAAGAGCTACTGATAATAAAGCAAACAAGACTTTCTTAAAACATTTCCTTTTACAGAGACTTACATTTTTCTCTTTTTTTTAAATCAACTTGATAAAATATACACGTAGTCCATTCACATATGAAGTATGGTTTAAGATATTCTAGCTTACTGAAGAACATACTATTCTTCTGCCTAATCAGGAGATGATAATGTCAGGTCAAAGTAATGTGACACACAAGTATTAAACACAAAAGCAAACACAAAGCACAGGTTTCCATCACTGTACTCCCCTCTTAGCTAAGTTGTAGTCCATGTGCCAACAATGACACCGCCCTCATCTCTCTGTTAAAGCCCAAGCCATGCTCTTTGGCTTTTTGAAGTAATCTAATAGCAAGCAGTAACAACCTGCAATAACCCGGCTTCCCAAGGAGGGTCGGTCCTGTTTCACCATAAACTGGACGCCAAAAACACATTTAGTTTGAGCAATCACCGAGTACAAATTGCATTAGGAGAAATTGAGAGGATTGGATTGCAATTTTTGAGACTCCCCTCAATTGCTTACCTTTATTGCTTTCAGAGAAGTTTGTCTCCCCTTTGGATCCTCCATCGTTCACAATGTGCCAATAAATGCTTAGAATCAATCTAAGGGATACTCCAGTGACAATTCACACAGCATTTGTGGAGAATGTTAGTGCCCCTGATTTAAACGGCATTAAACAGCCTTTTGCTTTTGTATTTTGCTGTATATGATGACAATTTTGGAATATCGTTCAAATCACCAGAATATCACTCAGCACATGGACACTGTTATAATTCAGTTACTGTTGAGAACGGAGGATGGGAGGGGGTTATTACCACTCAAACATTTTCAGTACATCAATCCCAAGCTAATGAAAAAATGGAGCGGCACAGGGCACTGTTTCTCTTCCCCAAAACCCCTAAAGTGAGCATGCTTGAAGAATTATTCCTTCAACTAGCAGCGAACATTAGGAAGCCATTTATCTGACTAATATCGTTACTCCAAAATGTTTGTGTTTGTATGATATGTGGTCTCTAATAAGGTATCGACTGGTATCCTCAGGGGCATTGTACATGAGATTACCTGTGAAACTGTTCCTTTCGTTATATCTTTGTCACCTGTTCACAAAAGTTCACACATTTCGTTGCCCTGAAGGCCCTACAGGCTTAATCAGTTTCGGTGCCTTTGTAGTTTCTGTTATGAGTTAAAGGTGCAGTCTGCAGTTCAAATTCAATACACTTTTTGTCACATTCTGCAAATATCATCTTATGGACTGCCCTGTGTGAAAATGGGAAAGAGTGGCTTGGACCAAGCCATCAATACATTTTCATGCACACGCAAGTTATAAAGAGCACAGAGGTGAGGGACGTGTTTGTCTGACTGACAAGCTTTCTCCAGGTTAGCAGACACCACCTCTGATGATTTCAAGTCTTTTTGTATTTACAGTACTTTGGAAGAATGGCTTGCCTGAGCACTTCTGGCACAAACACTAGTGAGCCTCACAGTGACCTGCGATGTTTAGTCAACCTGATCAGACCTCAGCTTGAATCGTGAAAAGAAGACAAAGTGGAACAATGTCCAACCAGCCATCGCTCTCACTCAACAAACAGTTCTCACTTCCTGTGCAGTGTATCAAATGTATACTTTTCACATATTGATTGATTTTGACGAAGCAGTATTGTTCAGAAGTGTTTACCTGTGTTTATCTTGGAGGTGATGCGAGACAGGTCAATGTGACGAGGGGGGCGTATGGGTGTAGATGTCTTAATGGTGCTGGTTTTATGTCTTTCCAAAGGTTTGCTTATCTTAGAGAGAGGAGCAAAGATTCCTGAAGGGGAAAAAAGAATAAGAGAGATCTGTACCTGACACATGTCATATGATTATGGGCTTGAAATTCAACTTATACAGAGTGGTAAGATAAATAAAACAGCAAGAGACACATTGCATATGCTAATTTTAACACCTTCAATTTACTGTCAATTGACAAAAAAAGTCTCATCTAATTTCCAGGGGTTAGATAAGATACCACTGAAAACCTGATTGGACCAATTAAGTCCTATAAAGTCAATAAAAGTAACTGATGGACTGGATGGGTCTTTAAGTGCTGAGCCATCACATGACCTACCATGTTTCATTCGACAGGTGAAATACTGAACTCCCGCCACTGAGCCATCATTCTTCCCCTCTGGTTTGTCGAGCTGCACTCCAGCCCACAGGCCTCCGGAGAATTCAGTGCTGCCACAGAATCGCAGGGTTCCAACCTGCGTACGAACAGTTGCATACGCCACAGAAAGCCAAAGCAAATGTCAACACACTGTGCAAAAATTAAACAAAACAAGACATGCAGCAAAAAGAACTGTCCAGCGCACTGAGCGGTGTGTGAAATCATTATATCTTCCTGCCAAGTATGATGTCAAAGGCAAAACCCCCACCAGAAACATCGTTTTGATGCACCTCTGTTCACTATAGCAGCAGAAGACACAAACAATTAAGCGAGAAAATAGAGATCAAAGCATGAGGCTGTGCCAGAAAGTGGAAGAAAGATAATAAGAGTTTTGATTAGCCAATCTCTACAACTCGGCACGCTGTGACTCTGTTCTCCGAGTGGCACAAAATCTATTAATGGCTCATTCTTTCAGAACAAACGTGCGACAGAGCTAGAATTAGTATTTTCTTATCATCTACATGTCTCTGTTCGCATCTAGGTGCATGCAGTCTGGATGGTCAGATAGCAAGGGCACAACACAAGCTACAGCCACAAAACACAACAATTACAAAGATGTATTGAGATTAAGGGCTTTGATTAGACCGCAGGGACCAGGCCTGGCAGTGATGGCCAGTTGTTTTCATCCATGATGAGGGTAGAGTTTTGTCAAACAACTAGTGATCATAATCCTCTCTCCTGATGACTTGCAAGTCAGTTAGCTTGACAGCTTAAAATCACCTTAATGGAGGATAAATGCTGTTATTAATACTGCTAATCCTGCTGCTACTAATACTTAATAGGGCTGGCCATGATAGATAAATAATCAGCATGTGTGAAATATTTATTTCAGACGATTCTTGCTCTCAATTTATCCTATTTCCATCCTAACTATTTCCACCATCCAGCATTCCCCTCTAAATGTGTGCAGGAAACTGCTAGAACAATGCTAAACTAATAGGGAGCGACAGACCATCTCTGCCACTATGCACTAACACCAGCAACATAATTCATGTAAACAGTTCAGGCTGCATCCACACTGACTGTCGTTCATTTGTCTGCAAGCTACAGCGTGGTGCTCGATGGTAAATCTGAAAAGCCTTAAAGCCAGACACGGTGGAGCAAATTCAGATAAGCATTCTAACCCTACACGTGACACCTACCCCTGAGCCAGGGAGGACTCACTTCATTTGTTGTTCTCAAGTTCTTTCAAAACTCACACTTGCTTAAAAGCATTTTAAAGAGTGGCTAGCACCAACCGTTTCACCATGCCATCTCTTATTGCCTTAAATTTAATAACACTGTACAATTACAAGGCCCCACTCCAATTAACTAAAGTCCTCAGCCCCTAAGATAGAAAAAGACATTCCCTGATCTAATAAGAGTCATTTGTCAGGATTTCTGTAATAAAAATGTAGTTGTGTTTTAAAACAATTTTAAAATGTATGCCACAGGATCAAAACGATCAAAAAAGTGTTCCACATTCCCTCTGTACAATAACTACACCCTACTTGTTTTCCTGTGAGACTGTGGGAACAACAGTACACCCAACACAATGGTACTGAGGTTACCTGGTGGACATGCCACTGAAACATGTCTGTTTAACTTTCAAAGGCTGATCAGGTTGACTTTTTCAGAGGACTAGCAGAGGATAATATTCAAAGATGTAGCTTGATTAAGATGCACCAAAACAGTTGCCCCAAATGACTAAATATGCCACTGAAAATGAAACACAGTGTTAACTACAAGTCTAGATGGTTTGTTATCACTGTATAACAACAGAGTTTTGGTCCAGTCCACAGTTGGTTTTTAGTGTGGTGGACTTAATCTGAATATTTTTTTAGTCTTATTAGAAATATAATGATTTGCCTTTTTTATTCCTCTGGTACTTATTATAGCTACTGTCTTGTTACATGCTTACAGCACGGGCACAAAGACATGTGGCAAATATTAAAAGGTAAAGCATAACTGAGGCATAACCACAGTCTAAAAGTGTATTTTCCTAACCTGTGTTGGTTCACAAGTGATAATAGTTGATGCCATTATTGGATGCAGTGGTGTTAGAAAATACAACTTGCAACCAAAAACAGAGATACTAGAGTGTAGGCAGGGTTATGGAAACAGGAGTGGGAGGCTAGCACTATAATTGGTCACACTATGGATTAGAGTAGCCTAAGACTTTGCTGAGGTTATGGGCCCAAAAGCTTTTGGTTGCATTAATCTCATGCATTTTGGGTTCTACGGAGAGACTGGAAATGTCAAAGTTAAGTGCAAAGTCAGCTGCAAGTGATGAGAGAAAGGTTGTCAGGGATATTGCTCAACTGAGCAGGTACTCGTGATGTTGAAGCACTTCAGCAGAGGAGACTAGTGATTTTGTGCCAATCGCAGAACAGTGAATGTCTCTTTCACCTGCTGTGTTAGATCACTAGGCAAATTCAGGGCGGACTGGGCCCGTGCTGTCAGCCTGATGACTAACAGCACACATCAGCCATTGGAAAAAGACCAGTGTTGCGAAATTCAAATACAAAGCACAGAGAGAAAGAGCAGACTACTGGGGGTTTCGTTTCATTTTGGAGCAGCACTGTGTAGCAAATTGTCAAAGTTGAACTGTGCCATGAACATAGTTAGAAAACTGTCAATTTCATTTGACCTATGGGGCTAAATCTCCACCGCTTTCAAAATGTGTGTCTTGTCAAAAGGATTACACATGGCTTACACCACAGCAATGAAGCTGAGTTGTTAGGACAAGCAGTCATACTAAAGTATTTCTCTGCATTACATGAAGGAATAGGGAAAAAGTAAATCGGTTGCTGGATGAATTTCTTTGCCAAAATTTGTAGGGAAGGGCTTTTATGTGCCGAAAGGAAGAATGCTGCAGTAAGAAATGTACGAGCAGCAAAATCTGGAGGAACAACCCTGTTATCAGGCACACACAAACATGGAGAGTAGCTACACTACGTGATGCAGCCAAAATCAGTGCTGCATATGTTAGGATATTTTCTTAAACATATGCTGTACTTACACTGTGTGTGATCAGGAGACTTTCTATAAATGCTTACAATTACAGCGCTGGTATGTGACGACTTCAGTTTTGCTTACACTTGATTTATCCGTTTTTTTAAACACTTTCTAACACATTTGCACTGCCACAAAGAATCGACCAACATAGCTTAGTTCACTCTGCCAGCTACGCATGCCATGAGCTGTGTGAGGCTCGAGGAAGAACAGGTTAAGTCTACGAGAAGAGGATGACCTACAGGCAAAGAGGAGCATTTTAAACACTTCTAACATTGTTATCAGACTTAACACAATCACAGTTGGAGTTGGATGAACTTGAAAATGCTCAGATAAATGTTTCTGATATGCCAGAATGAACTGTCAGACATAACCCTGAATGCTGGATGGATGCCAAAAGGGTGTTGCTTAGCAACTGAAACTATTTTTTTCTTGGTTGAGGGCTGAAATAATTGTAGAAAAATTAACCAAAGCTTCTGTCTTTGTCTTGTATAAACCACAGAACAGCTGCTTGGCAATGCTGTGATGTGGCTACAGGAGCGAGGCTGATGGTGCACCAGTCTCTTCTGAATCGTATTGCTTTATTGGCTATTTATGCTGTGCAAGTCAATATTATGTGCCATTGTGAATACAATCTGTGTTTGTAAAATTTATTGATTCCTTAAATAATGTCTTGGGAAAAAAAGATAATGAATTATCTTCCAATTCTGAAAAAGGACATGGCATGAATTCACCTTCTCCATTTTATGCTCATAAGCAAATAAATATCTGCTCAGTGCCACAGCGTAACTAGATCTTTGCTGTGTGTACATTAGTGATTAGTCTGCTCTCACGCCCCTCTGCAGCGATACACAGACAAAAACACACTGTGAAATGTCTTTGTGGAAATGGGGATAAATGCAGGCCCCAGCTTGGATGCGGCCTGGTGCTCTGTAGGACAGGGGGCTGTTGAGGGATCATGTTCTAATCACTGCACTAGTGACTCATGCTGGCTGCTGTGGGGCAGACTGGAATAGTATGAACCACTCCTGGTGAAAAATGCAGGGAGCACTGCTGCCAGTGTATAAGGTTGGTGTGGAGCTCTACTGAATGTTAGCTGACTATAATAATAGCTGCTTACCAGCTATTTTGATTATAATAAGAGAGGCAGTATTTTTTTCCTCTGATTTTGTGGGTTTTAAATGTGAATACTAAAATCAATGCTGTGTGAAATATATTAAAATAACATAAAGTCAGAAATGAACCTTGAATGAGTCAAATGCAGCTTTTCCTGCTTGATTTTACAGACAGTCTTTTTGGTGGGTTTTACTATCTGCGACTTAGAAAGAACCGTTTTAAATGCAAAAAAGGAAAATGAGCCACAATGAACTAGAATCTTCTTTTCTATTCCTGCTTATCAGATACGTTTTTCTTGTGTCCCTGCCAAGTGCACACACTAACATGACGTTTTCACTTTACAGAAAGGTTGGACATAGGATATATAATAATGGAACATACAATTAGGAACATAGAATTCACTGACTAACCTTAATTTGTTCATATATGCCTCTATTGTATCGATGAAAACATGTGCTTTTCTTATTGTGATACAGCTTTAAGAAAGACTTAAAATGCTCCAGTTGAAATATTAATCAAAGTACCTATCATTTCTTATCTTTCAACAGTGACCTACCACACACCTTCTGTCCAGCAATCACCACGCGGTCACCTAGGCGGATTCCCATGCTGGCGAGCTGTATCCTGGCCTTATCGGAGAGAGCAGGAGGGGACTGGGCCTGTAGCGTGAGGGGCAGAGGGGAGCTGGGTCTGGGTAAAGCCCGCCTCAGCAAAGTCCGGAGCTCTTTGGCCACGGCGGCTGCATCTGCCATCTCCAAGGGCATGTCGAGGGGGTCAGGCACCACGTCTGCTGGGCACTGCCCTTTTTCATTCTGGGGCGGAGACGAGACACAAGCACAGAGGAGCAAAAATAAAATAATCAATAATAAGTTAATTTCAGCATACAGTTGTTTTTATTTGCCAGCATGCAGAGAAATTTAATTTAGATGATCAATATTGATAAATATCAAGTGTGTTATAAATCTCACAGGCAACAGGCATTGTTAAAGTCATCAAATACGACAAAATCTCTATTTTTTTTTTATCTCCAATATGAAAATGTTCATCGTTTAAATTTCTCTAATAAGGACAGTGGGCTTAAAATGTTTAAGCTTATCTCTACAAAAAATGTGTCTCAAAGTAACTGATCAGCAGGTACACAACACTGACGTTTAGTCAAGATATTCAAAGAGTCCAGAGTCAGCGGGAGTTTAGGAAGAGTTAGCAAGTCCAAGTGTCAGCGGAGCCAGGAGGGGACTGCTGCAGAGGCGTGAAAGACGAGGGGAGCTCATTCATTTGTCACCAAGGCCTGTCATTCACATGTTGGCACACTGACCTACTGTATACAACTCTTCACCCCAAACTATGGTTTGAATTTGAAGCACTTTTGTGCATTTATCCCTTTGTGTGGGGCGGCACAGTGTTGCAGTGGTTCGCACTGTCGCCTCACAGCAAGAGGGTTCTGGGTTCGACTCCCGGTTGAGGCAGGCCCATCTGTGTGGAGTTTGCATGTTCTCCCTGTGTCTGCGTGGGTTCTCTCCGGGTATCCCGGTTCCTCCCACCAGACATGCATTAGGTGGATTGGCTATTCTAAAATTGTCCGTAGTGTGTGAATGTGAGAGTGAATGGTTGTTTGTCTTCTATGTGGCCCTGCGACTGACTGGCGACCAGTCCAGGGTGTAACCGCCCCTTCGCCCTAAGAGAGTTGGGATAGGCTCCAGCACCCCGTGACCCTGAGTGCAGGATACAGCGTGTTAGAAAATGGATGGATGGATCCCTTTGTGTGCAGCCTACTTAAGACAGCCTACGCAGGCCGTATTCAAGGAAATAAATATTCAGTTCAGTGTTCAATTTCTGTATTTTGAAAGTGTTTTGACATTGCGCTTTATTTTTCATCGATGCTTTAGATAAAGAGGGTACTTAAGAAAACAAGGATCACTGAGTGGGTCACGTGGAAAATGTTTTCACTTGTAGCTGTGGAGAGGCTTTTCTGTCTGCCCTAATAAAAGATAAAGAGGCCACATGTAAAAGTACATACAGCACACACATGGCATGATAAACTGAAACAAATCATGAGAACATTTTAACAAAATATAGAAATGATTCTGCAGGATGTTTATTTACACCAAGTCACCAAATTATAGGACCTGATGCAATCCAATATATCAGTCCTGCAATGAATCCCATCTTTGTGGGAATTAAAATATTACATTTTTGTCGACACAGTGTCAAATGGGTGTCGATGAAACTATGTGGTCTGTTTCTAGGTTAAACTGTTGTGCTAAACTGCAAGCGATTTATCCACCACAAGTTATAATCAAGAAGGTGACGGAATATTTGAAACTCTCAGTTTTGTTCAATCTAAAACACCAGCTGTATGGGAGTAAGTACAATATACATGTGGTGAATACTTGTTCTATACACA
>JAVQJZ010161948.1:0-13586 GCA_036025355.1 Leiopotherapon unicolor
ATATTGGCTTGAGCGTTGGTCAGGACCACAGAATGCTATAATATCTTGATGGGTTCAAATTAGTAACTTGCTTATTTCAGGTAACGTTTTATCACGACAACCTACCCAGCTCTGTACTATATTAGGTCTTAATGATAAATGGATTTGTTTGAATTCACTTTTCTTACTTTTCTATTAGTCTTGAAGAGTTGGATGACGTCTCAGATTCTGGCAGTGACTATGAAGCCACATTGAAGTCGACAAAACGGAGAAAACAGACACTGCCTGGACCCCGAGTAAATGATTTTCTCTTAATTTACTCTTTAGATACTCGTTAGATTTTGTTTTGTTCTGTTCTGTTTAGATTATTCACAAGGGAGTACATCAGGGCTTTATTCTATTGAATTGAGTTGTATCAGTATCAGTCATCTCTAGCTTACATAAAGGATCCATAAGGCTCAACTAGAATCATAATAACTGCAACACTGTGGTAGATGTTTGATTCAAGCTTACACCTCATCCTGCCGTGGCTCCCACTAATTCAGTTGACAACATCAATTCCCTTTAAATCCCCTGCTTAGCTGCCCTCCCATCTCTCTTTCATCTCAAGCCACCCAAGAGACACAGGCATAAAGCTGCATTGACGGTGACGTCCAACCCCAGTAGTAGCCCCATCCCCGCTCCTTTAGACCCCTCCCCGCAGCAGCAGCAGTCCCGGGGGACACGCAGGCGGACCTCTTCCAGACCTGTGAGGAGTGCAGACGAGAGAAACCAGGGCATCAGTGCGTCGGATATCTATGATGCTGTCCGCAGTGGAAAGAGTGCCATGGTGGTGAGCAAACTCTCAGCTTAGGAGCTTAGAGGGAAGGAGGAAGGGAGCACAGAGACAACCACATGAAGGGAGGGAGGTTCCGAAGGAGGCATTTGTAATGAGAAGAGAAACAAGCCAACAATGAGAGAGATTATCATCTGCTGTCAGTGTCTGACTGATGTGACCCTACAGAATAGGCTTTGATACGCGAAGAGGAAGGAGTGTTTTCATTGGGTTGTGTAGTCAATGATTGACAGCATGCGTCCATCCCAACCATTGTTGAGCTGTGCACAGTCTCCTCTGGTTAAAGACTAAAAAAGAAGGACCACATAACAATAGAAAGACAAAAGTGTGGTGAGCAGCAATAAAAAAAAAAAAAAGAGTCTGTCACTACAGTATAGAGCAGCAACACAACATGCAGATGGTGATTTTGGGTAAAGGCCCAGTTTCATACAGCACATTCAGCAAATCTGGCAAAGTGCAGTTCATTAAATTTTACTCTGCTCATTTCTAGGTTAAATTTACTTTCTGCCTATTCTACTACATTTCCAGTGTATTACACTTAACATATGTGACACAATTAGTATCAACACAGCAGATGTTATAAAGTAGTATCTCTTTGTGTGATGCTGCTGTGGTTGCCAAACATGATTATCCAAAGGAGACAGTGAATAAAACTGGAATTTAAAATAGCAGAAAATAAAAGTAGCAGGAAAGTTTAGGCATGGTTTAGACCTGCGTGTGTGACTGAAAACCTTACAGGCTGATGTTTGAAAAAAAGACTGAAGCTGAAATCTATAATATTATTCAAATGTTATCCTGTTATTATATCCATCTGCTCTTTGATCTGAGCTCAACATTCTCATTGGCTGCTGTTTGCTCGTCAATCTCAAGACGGTGGTGGATGAGTGGCTGGACAGCTACAAGCAAAGCCGAGAGGCGGGCCTGCTGGTGCTCATCAACTTCATCGTTCAGTCCTGCGGATGTAAAGGTCAGAGGCCAAGAGAGTCCATGAGATGTGAGGGTGGGAGGGTCACAGTTCAAGAGATTATCTTCCCAATTTCAGCTCAGGCAATGATCAGCAGTTGACTATTGATCCCCCAGTATGGTAACGATTCAGTGTCTAGGTGCTGTGTTAATCATCTGTCTATTGACAACACCATATCAATATTTGTGAGAGTGGAGTGGAAGTGAAAAGAAATCATTGCACTCTTGACTTTTCAGGTTAAGTGGAAGAATTGTAATTATTTTATTGCAGCTGTTGAGGTGTTTATTTCACTTTCAGTTCTTAGTTGTGTAAGTGTTTTATTCTTTTTTCCAGGTGTAGTGAGCAGAGATATGTTTGACAGCATGCAGAATGCTGAGATTATCAGCACACTAACCAAAGAGTTCAATGAGGTGAGAAAAAGAAAGAACTACTTCAGACAAAGTGTAGATTAGTTTAAATAATGTTTAATAAATGGATTGAGTTCATAGTCTGCCATCCTCTCTCACATCTAATAATCCTGCTGGAATTTGCTGAGAAAGTCAAATAGCCTCCATATCCTTGGAGATTATGAGTCTAGCGTGATGGAAAACACTAATTAAAATCTAATGCTGATAAATGGACACATTAATGTGTTAATCACTTTGGTTTGCCACTGACATAATTGTCATTAGCAGAGCAAAACACAAGGCTGTTTCCTCCATTTTTTTTGTTTCCTGTTGTCCTCCAGGATTCGGTGAACTACCCTCTGTGCACTCCAGGCCCCCAGCTGAAGCGTTTCAAAGCTGGCCTTTGCGAGTTTGTTCGGGTTCTGGTGCGCTCTTGTCAAAATAGCCTCATTTATGATGAGTACCTCTTCCCCTCCCTATTGGCTCTGCTCACCGGCCTGTCTGACTCCCAGGTCCGAGCCTTCAGACACACCAGTACCCTGCTTGGTAAGCACAATGGTACAATAAAGACATACACTCAGAGAACATGGATTAAGATTAAGATAAAAATATCAAAGTATATTGTGCCGCAGGGAAATTTGTGAAGGGATTTGTGTACACACAACACACTTCCTAACATTACACATAACACAAAGTGGTTTTGATTATACAGTGGAAATCACTTGAAGTGATCACGTTTGGTCTTCTTGTTAAGTATAAGTGGTGATTATTATGACTATTTGTTTTTTCTTTTTCTCTGTTTCTCACCTGATTAACATGTATGCGTTTATTGCTTGAATACAAAGTAATGAAATGGGTAGCATTGTTATTAACTGTGCAGCGCTTTTGTAGGCGTGTTACCTGAAAGGGTATCATGTGCTTCCACATTCATTTTCTGCTTCCATCACAAGCATCCATGTCTGTTTGTTATTGTCTAAGTAGATGATACTGGGTAACCTGAGTTTCCCTCAGGTTTCTCGGCAGCATCTCATGGGCTCTTTTTTGGCAGTTTGTCATAAGCTTCAAGGAGACAACCTTTTTTACTGAGAGAAAGTGACGTTTCTCCTGTCATAATTTCAGTGTGCACGCTGCATCAGCCTCAGGAAGCCAGCTGGAAGCAGTCACGTTACTATGAGGAGTATCATGGCAAAAAAAAATACAATTACTGGAGTTTTACTTTTTTTTTCTTCAACATATTGTCACGTATGAAAAGACCCAAAATGAATAATAATTGGAATGATTCTGTCCCAAGCTTTTCTATCCATACAAGCAGTGGATCACTGCTAATTATTTAGTTCTATAAGACACTGTAGTGTCTGATAGGAATGAAAACCTGTACTTCATGACTGTTACACTGGAGGTTTTTGTCCTGCTTTCCTGGAAGTCAGACCAAGCGACCTCCGATTCAGCTAACATCTGTTTTAGTTGCTGAAGAAGTTCTTTTGTTTTTCAGGATGAACTCCTCCTGTATAGCTTGCTTTTGTTGTTCCTCATTGTCTTCCTTTGAAACCTCTTCTCATCCATGTGATTTCTTCCCTCCATTCAACCAAATACAGCAGCTTATCCATAATGTGATTAGGCTGTTAAGTACTGTACATTATTGGAGGATTCGCGTTGTATACTGTATGAAGTTAAAAGCTTGAGAATGTGCAACGATTGGACACATGCGGTTTAGGATTTCTGTGGCATGTCGTATGTCAGCCAACAATATTTTCAACAAAGTGGAAAAACTCACCTATTTCTCCCACTCAGACCGCTGTTTATATTTGTTTCTGTCAGTACAGTCTAGTCTTGTCAACCTGTGTGGGTTTTTTTCCTCTTATAAGCCATGAAGTTGATGACTGCACTGGTGGAAGTAGCTGTGACAGTGTCTGTTCAGCTGCAGACCACCCAGCGGCGTTACGACATGGAGAACAGCAAGAGGGCGCATGACAGAGCCTCTGACAGACTGGAGGAGCTGCAGGCCTCCATTAGTGAGGTGACACTGGCATAAGCACAAACACTGGCACAAACTGGGTCCAGACATGTAGCCACTTTCACAAACGAAACATGCAGATCAGATATTTCCTGCAGGTAAAAGGATACAAAAGACAAAATTTGACATTTGAATGTAAACCCAGGTGAATGTTGACCGAGCTAGGTTTTTACAAAAAACATGTTTTACTAGCAGAACCTGGGTGAGAGAGCAGAAGAGGTTTAGCCAGAATAATGATAAATAATGTAATGTACTTGTTATCATTTCTGACCTTATGCATTATTTATTATATGCAAAGGCTCTTTATGTCAAGGACAACTGGTAGTGCAAACTGTAAGTTTTAAGACAGGCGAAGTAGGAGAAGTGTCTATGATGATATCACAATAACAATTTATCTCTCAGTTACAGATACCAATCAGTAAAGTGCTATAGACTGATGTAGTATTGGCGACATTTAAGCCTGAGTAAAACCTGGAAAAAGTCAGATATGAGGAACATTTTTAGCTGTGAGGATTGGTCGCCCACTCGTCCTCAAAGCAATAAAAGATGATTGCCCCAGCTGAACCTCAGACACTCTATAAATGAAGGGAGGCCAGATAGCTCAGACGCTGATTTGTCCATAGTCTTGATTTTGCATGTTTATGTGCCCTGTGTTTTAAATGTGTGTGTTTCAGTTGCGGGAGAACCAACAGGAAGTGTCCTCCATGATGAACGCAACGTTCCGTGGTGTCTTTGTGCACCGTTACCGGGACCGGCTGCCTGAGATCCGGGCGACTTGTATTGAGGAGATGGGCGTGTGGCTGAAAACAGACCCTGACGACTTTCTGAATGACGGATGTCTTAAATACCTGGGCTGGACCCTGCACGATAAAGTAAACGCACACAACAGGACTACACAGTAGACAATACATGACAGAGTGAAGTGTTACTATAATGTCATTCCTTATTCACAGTCCCAGCTGTGGCTGTGTCACAGAGGTAGCAGATGTTTGTCTGCAGCCCTCCGTAGGCCAGCAGTGGAGATATGGCACAGACTGCAGCACGCAGGGAATTGGGCTTTTCAAATTAAGCAGCTATTTATTTTATATTCATGTTTATAGAGTCTGACAGCCTCTTACACCAGACATGAATGTAGAATATTTGCAGATGCACCAGGGAGGATCACACACACACACACACACACTCACACGCTTGCACAAAGAGAAACTGTGAACTGGTTTGGGTATTAGTCTGCATGCAGGTTATTGAGGGTTGAGTTACTGTACTCTCTTCTTCTTTCCCTCAGCAAAGTCCAGTACGTCTGCAGTGTGTGCGTGCCCTGCAGGGTCTGTACGAGGAAAAGGAATTCATTGGCCGCCTGGAGCTTTTCACCAGCAGATTTAAAGTGAGGCATCTCTCTGGAGTGGACTAACACATCATTTATTGTCTCTTTACTCCCTCCTTTTCCCCTCCTGTCTGTCTTTCTGTCTGGCTCAGTGTCTCTATTTAATCTATTGTTTCAGTTTATTGTTTCTATTCTATTGCCTGTCTATGTCTCTGTTCCCACTATTTTGTTCCCCTTCTCCTTATTTCTTAGCCTTTTTTTTTATTCCACCATTCCTGTTTGTTGTTATGGTCTCTTCCTTTGTCTGGACGTGTGTCTGGGTACGTTAATTGCTGCCAATTACTGATGGTTAATAAGCCCTTCTCAAACACATAAAAACCCTCCTAAGCCACATGTGCTGCAGCAGATAAAGGGTTTTTCATGCCATGGCTTAACGCCTAATCGGTGGGTTTGTGTGTGTGCCTGTACGTCTGTGGGTGTGTGTGCATTTATGCATATCGGTTTGTGTCTCTTTTATGTCTGTTTGTCTGCTGGCATTGTGCATTTGTCTGTGTGTGTGCCACTGCATATCTGAATTTCTATGCTTGTGTGTGTGTGTGTTTCAGGAAAGGATACTCAGCATGGTGCTGGACAAGGACTCAGACGTGGCAGTGGAAGTGGTCAATCTGTTGCTACTGATCCAACAGTGAGGGGTTTCTCTGTCTCTGGTGGTTTCTCTGTGCCACAGTCTGCAACATGCAGTACAGGAATTTTGTTTTTATTTTTTTCTACTCAAATTTATTCATGTAAATCACTTGAAAGAGAGTAAATACAGTTTTTGATAGCAAAGGATTTAACTAATTATATTGACCTTGTTTACTGTTTGTGTGTGCACATATACAGGGGGACAGAGGAGGGCCTGACAGAGGAGGAGTGCGGTCACATCTATCCCCTGGTTTATGCTTCAAATCGAGGCCTGGCGTCTGCAGCCGGCGTCTTCCTCTACAACAAGTACATTTTCATTTCATTCTTTCAGCAAGTCTTAACTTTTGCCAAAACTCTGTACATGCATCTTATTCTGTGCTTGACAAACATGTTTCAATTTCTGTTTGTTGTACGATTTGTTCATCAAAGACAATCCACCAAAAGTAGTACATAATCCAAACCAAGGCATGAATGAATAACTGTTATGTTATTTTTTGCTTAATATGATGCAATGATAACATGCATTATATTAAGCGAATTATCTGATTTTTTGCATGTGTGCATGTCTGACAGACTGAAAAATGTGATTGCCAGTGACAACCAAGAGAATGACAAAAGTGACAAAGCAGACTTCTTTCAAATCCTCATCTCCTTCTACATCCAGAGTGAGGTAGTGGCTCTTTCCGTCAGTCTCCTCTCTACTCCCTCCCTCTGTTAAATGCAGAACCGTTGGATTATATCAGTATAATTTCTGATTCACAGTCAGGTCTCTATAGCTTTCTGCAATCAAGTTTCAGGTCAGCCAGCTCTCATAGCAGACGAGTCCTCATTCTTGCTGCTCGAATGCATTTTTTCATTGAAAAAATGCGGGATGGTCATTGTAGTTCAGAAACAGCTTTGCTCGACTGCTGTGTAGTGACGTTAAGTTGTAAAGTTAATCTAAAGCAATAAATTCACTCTGTTGGCAGTTTCATGAACACGGGGCGTACCTGGTGGACAGCCTGTGGGGTGTGGCAGGATCTGAGCTGAGAGATTGGGAGACGATGACCGCTCTCCTGCTGCAGGATGCTGGTGAGGAACAAGATAAGACTTTGTGTACACAACACGAGCAGTCTCACCTGCGTCAGTGTGAAGAACCAACCAGTATGCCATAATAATTTATATAACCCTCATGTTGTTCCCTGCATTGTTTACTCCCAACCATCACCCACTCTGTTCTGCACTTGTTTGCGCCTCTGTGTTTGTCAGGTCTGATGTATGAGGAGGAGGGGGTTCTCATAGAGCTGATGATGTGTGCCATCAGACAGGCAGCACAAGCAACCCCTCCTGTTGGGAGAACTCAGGGGAAGAAGGTGGTGACATGCACAGACAAATACATAATAATTCTCTGTAGTTTGTGTTTTATGTTGCATTGGAGCTTGGGGGCGAGAGAGATGCCATTCTTTGTGTTTACTTCATAGTTTAAAAGTCATAGTTTTAAAGTTGTATATACACCAGAAATAAATTGGATATTTCACATCAAGCTGAATAATTTGTACAAATTTTATTAGTGCTTTTTTCATTGCACATTTATTTTTGGTTTGCTCAGGCTTAATTTAAGTGTTGCTGTCATTGTTCACAATGCTCTGAAAAACTGGATTCATTTTTTCTTTATGTTGGCAATACACTCATCTATGGTCACATTACTTACACACTGATGTCGGAATGCTTTTTGTCTTCATATGTGCTGGTCTGCACCGCTGGCCTGTGACCGTTCTCTGAATGTACATGTGGGATTAGATCCAGAGTATGAAGGATAAGAAGGTCCAGGAACAGGACAGGAGACGCATCACCACACACTTTATCCCCCTACTGCCACTGCTGCTGACCAAGGTACACAGCCGAAGTTCAGTCAACCCACCTAAATCATACACTAAAGGATCTTCCATTTTTAGTGCCTTTATATGCTGCTACCTCATATTATAGGTCAAATTAGCATGGCAAATATACAAGCACAGTGTTTTTTAGTTTTATTTAACACTTATTGCTGGATCTGTGTTCCCTGCTCCCCTCCCTGACCTGTAGTACTCAGCAGATGTTGGGAAGGTGACCCTCCTCCTAAAAGCTCCTCTCTACTTTGACCTGGAAATGTACAACAGTGCCCCGCCACTGGAGAAGGTAAGAGTGTGACCAACATAATTAATAACCCTGAATGCATGATTAAGATCTCTTCAGAAATGATATCTTGTTATGACTTGGCATGACATGGCAGGGGCTTGAAAGCCCAGCTTGTACTTGCACTGGCTGCCCCACCCCCAGTCCAAAGCAATAAATACATCTTCTCCTTAAAACTGTCCCTCCATGTGCTTTTCTCCCTCAATCTTTCCTCCATCACTCACTCCCTCTCTTTGTCAGCATCTGGACCTGCTGCTGTCTCAGATCTGTGGTATTGTGGAAAAGCACACAGAGGTCTCCGTGCTGGAGGCTTGCGCCCACCTAGCCAGCTACCTTTGCTCCGACCGTTACACCTTCTCCTCCCGCGCACACCTGGCTTTCAGCCAGCTGTTGGACAGGTTGACCGAGTGCTTCAGCACCTACTTAAACGACCTCCTGCAGGTGGGAGAGCTTGTTGGTAGTGCTCGCATACAGGCAAATATGGCATGTTATAAAATGCGTGCACATACAATTGTGTCCACCCCGTTTATATCAGTGAGGGTGAACTAAACAACAGAAAAACCCTTCTGTATAATGTGGCACAGTTCAACAGCACTAAAAGTATAGAATTTATTGCAGGATTCTTTTATTAGATTGTATTAGATTTAGCCACATGTATCCGATAAACTGGAAACTGTGTATGTGTACACTCATAGAAATACCAGTTTTTGTATCTGTCCTTTATTAGCCATATAAACAAATTATTCTGGGCTGTTTGGTGAAAGTAGTTGGTGATGACACACATTAGCGTTCCTAATATACTATATGTACCATATTGCTGGTTGCTGGGTTTACCAGTTGTTTTTGTAGTAAAGCAGACAAAAAAAACCTGGATCAGTGAGCATCCGTCTGTTCTCTGAAGAGTACATGTCTGTGTGTGTTTACCCAGGGTACTGCGGATGACGATGACGTATACAGCGCAGCCACTGCCTTGAAAAGGATTGCAGCCTTGAGCAGGTAAATTTGTGTTGTTTTGATACATATTACAGTAGTACAGAGTTTTTCGTATACACCTCTGTGTAATAAATAGATTGTACTAATAGAAAATGTATCACATCTGTGTTGTTCAGTGCCAAAGACCCAACGGGGTGGAAGCTGTTCGACTCCTGTCTCAAGCTTCTGAAGAGCAGGATGGAGTCCAGAGAGCTTGACAAAGAGGTTTGTGATAAAGTCACACATTTTGATATTTGAATTTAAGGTGGAAAATCTTCAATGAAATGTCATAACATTTTACTTCATGATTCCAAAATGTTGCAATAAATGCAATAAGGCTCTGTAAGGTTTATCACAGTGTTAAATTCTGTTAATTGCTTTTCAGGTAGGGAATGTTTTGACTCTGCCCTGAAGTACAGAAAACTTAAGTATGGGTTCAACTAAGCGTTTGTTGAATTTAGTACATATAGGTTCAGACTGTGTTATTTAGTTTAATGTCGATATGGATCTGCATAGAAAAGTAAAGTGGAAAATAGTTTATGCACATTGCACTAAAATCTCTGCAGAAGCTGATTTCAACTCTCCTTTTCTATCATTTCAGCTCATGGTGTCGGCTCTGAATTGTGCGGCCTTTCACCTGATGTGGGCTAAAGTGAATGCAGTCAACTCAACACCAGCCGAGGTGCTCATCTGACATTATCAAACAGCTCCTGTATGTCTGAATGTTTAGAAAGACTTTGACCTTGCTTCAGTCTTTGACAAAGTAACTTGGCTCCTGCATACCTGCACAAGTTAACACGACCTGCATGATAAATACTTTGAGGATGACTGTCACAGCCCATGGTGGCCATGTTGGTGGCCTTCCTCTGTATTTGTATAGCCCTTCTTGTCTGCGTTGTTCAACAATTCACCAGCTGTGCAGACAGCAGGCAATTAACACAACAGTCTGTTGGTGTGCGTCGGAGCCTGCGATGACACTCATTTATTTGCCGCAGGTCCACCCTTATGCTTGCTTTTTCTCTTTACGGATTTGTTTTGGCTTATTTTGTCTTCACTCGTGTGTTCTCTCATTTTCACTTTTTCTACTGTTTTTCTCTCACTCTCTTTCACACACACTGAGCATGTCACTATTACTCATCCAGCCATTTGCATGTTTACTTAAACCAGAGCTCCAGAGAAAACATGTACAACCCCTCCTCATGTTAGGTTATTGTCATCTTCAAACTTCACCGTGATAGAGGGTGTAATCACGTTTGATGTGACCTTCCAAATCGATCGGTGGATAAATACCTTTAATGTAGATGTTGTATTTATGGCTGCAACTGCTGCGACTTATTACGTCATTTTTTTGGTCAGTCATTTAGTTGTTTGGTGCTTAAAATATCTAAAAACCTGTGAAAAATGTTTTTCCCAAAGCCCAAGCCTCAAATGTCTTACCTATACATCTTCAGTTGATTGTCATAGAGGAAGAAAGTAACTAGAAAAAGAGAATTTGGATACATTTTCATACAAAATTACTTACCAATTAAACAATTATCAAAATAGTTGGCGATTAATTTAACATTTGACAACTAATTGATAAATTGACCAATGCTTGCAGCTCTAGCTGAGTTATAAATATACACCTGATCATATCAAAGATCTCCCTGCCTCCACCTTTTTACTCTCCATCATTGTCTGTTCCAGGCAGAACTGAAGCTCCTGAGGAAAGAGGTGCGTTCCTTCTGCAGAGTCTGTCAGACCTGCCTGTCTCTGAACCAGACTGAGATAAGAGATCAGGTGAGATTTCTCAAACGCACTGACTGTTACAGAATTTTTGGCAAACCTTTTCTTCAGTCTTCTAAGTTACAGAAGTGTTTTGTGTGTCTCCATCCGCAGGCTTTCGAGCTTCTCTGTGACCTGCTGCTCTTGTACAGTGCGAGTTTGGCCCGCATTGAGCCCGCCCTCCAAACGTTGGTCCACCTGCCATCTGATTCCCTGCGCTCTGAGATGGCTTCTTTCCTCCTGGACTACATCTTCACGGACACTGAAGATGCCGAAGTTGATGGTATTTTGACACCAAATGAAAAGCACCAACTATTATTAAATGTTTGCATAAACTACGGTACTTTCCATACGCACTTTCAGTCTTTGTTGACAAAGAGATAATGTTACAGGTGTCATCGTCTCCATTTTTTAAAGTACTGAACGATGATGTTCACAAAGGAATTTGTTTTCCTTGTGGATGTGTAGTGTTTTGGAAACAAAACTGCTCTATCTGAACACTGCCAGAGTGTTCCCACAGGACCCCACCATCATTTATGCCTGCAGACATAGTTTTTGATGTCTTGTTTAGAGAATCTGCTCTTATAACAAATCTTTTTCTCTGTATTTCCCAAGCCAAAACTTTCATCACATGCTCTGTTTTTGTCTTATCAACGTCTCAAAGTTTTCTTGCTGCCTCTCCTGTGTCTTTCACAATAACTACCGTTTTTTTTCCTCCCATTCCCCCACACTGGCACTTCTCTCCAGCTGAAAGTGAGGAGGAGAAGAAGATAACTCTTCTCCAGAGGAAACGCAACCAACTGGCAGGCTACTGTAAGCTGGTCATCTACGGGGTGCTGGACCTCTCCGCCGCCACAGACGTCTTCAAGCACTATAACAAGGTTGAGCCGGAGATAAGGGCTTGAAATTTTATTAGTGTAGCATTTGTATTTACATTTTAAACATATATTCATGTTAATCAGCTGCCGTTGTCAGCTATGGTTTCACATGTAAGCAGAATGTCTTGTTGTTGAAGTTATAATCCCAAATATTTTAATATTGTTGTCTTTCACGGCACTATGGTGAAAAGTGATGTTTGCAGGTGTGTCATCTATAGTCATCGATCTTTTCTTTGTTTGATGGTCATATTAACCTTTCACTCATTGCAAATATAGGGGCTTTCATCAGTGGGCCATATGCTCAGTCACCATGGTAATACCCTATTCAGCCATAAATAATGACTTAACATATTTTATTTAAATGAAAATCTTTTATCTTTAAATTAATTGGTTTGGAAATGGATCAACTCAATGTTAAGACAGACCATCATTCTTTGGAGAAATTAATTGGGTTAAGAACACAGGAAAGAAGTTTATACCAAGGATGTGTAAGAGAGTGGAGGAGGGTGAGAAAATCTGTTTTAGAAGCAGCAAGGTGCCAGGAATGAGTCAGAGGGAACCGTGGTTAAAAGAAGCACTGATGACTATAAGGGAGTGGATTATTTTTACATTTTTAGACATCCAGGCAATGCCGTTAATTAAATCGGCTAATGATCATAAGGAATTACATTTCCTTTTCCGGTTTTGTCCAGTACTTCAAAGACTTTGGTGACATCATTAAAGAGACCGTAAGCAAGAGCAAGCTGATCAGTCCCGTCCAGAGCGCCAAGACCATCTGTCTCAGTCTACAGCAGGTGTGCACTCACACGTCAATAACAAGCCTCTAATTATTCTTTTTATTGTGAAGTGTGATAGCAGTTGTCATGGTGGACTTCCTTCCACTTGTTCAGCCTCACTAGCTTTAAATGAATAAAACTAATAGATTCATAGGAAGCAAATGTGAAGATACAGAAGAAAAGAACTCTTTGCGTCATTTAATACAAAGTGGTTTATTCTTCAGAAAGTCTAAATACAAATCTGCAAGACAAGGGGTTTTAATTCACAATGCAAGACGACTACATTTCTCCTGGGATCAGTTTTTAAACCTTTCATTTTACGTACCTGGTGTGTTGGCATATCCCTGACTGGCCAGTAATCAAAACACTGATGTCAGCAAGAGTAGAGTTGTCTCCATTATACAAGGAAATATTTCTACTGTCACGATCCAACACACCTCTTAGGACTGAACTTTATCCTAAACCTCTGTGGGGGAAAAGGGGCTTGTCCCTCAAGATAAAAAATTCTAGGAAGTAAATGTCCCAGCTCGGCACGGCACAGCAAAACAACTATTGTGTTCGTGTGTTGCTCTCAGATTATAGCTCAAGTCTTTCTTTGAGTAATATAAAACTCAGCTAGCTTATGAAATTGATAATGTACCTAAAACTGTTTTCATCAACAAAGTGCACTTTTAGTTTAAGTTGTTTAATTATTATGATAATGATAACAGTGATATATATTTTGAAAGTAGTATTACCAAATGGTTTCTCTTTTTTATCACATCCTTTAATAGGTAAACATTTGATAGCTGTAAATGGTGTTTTTCATTACAACAACGTTCATCATTTTATCTCTTTTTCAAACATTCTTTACACT
>JAVQJZ010162013.1:0-11476 GCA_036025355.1 Leiopotherapon unicolor
CATAACAATGGAAATCTATGGAGTGACTCCTGATGATATTGCCAAGAGGCAGCATATACAGAATAAATAGAATTGGACCAAGAACTGAACCTTGTGGAATACCATGACAGACTTTAGTAGGCACAGAGGAGTCATTGTGATCTTGTATATTCAATAACACACGTTTAGCACCAATGATGACAGCTGCAGACTCTGCTCAGCATCGTCTCACTCGCTCACTTTAAGTGGAAATGTGCTCGCATTTTGCAAAACTTCATTTTTCCATCCATGAGTCTGAAGAAAGTGAGTGTGAAGGACAGTGCTGAGAAGAGGAAGTGTGTAGGTGTGTGTTTCATTTGTGTGTGTGTGTGTGAAAAAAGGCAAAAAAAAAAGATTGAGGGGAAAAAGAAAGAAACTAAATGTTGACCTCTCGAGGTTAAATGCTTTTGAATTAGTTAACCTTGGTTTACACACTTACACACACACTCACACAGCAAAGATAATACACACACACAAAAACGTGTATACAGTATGCACATATGTAACTCCTAACACACACACACACACACACACATAACACACACTCAAGGCACATCTGCTAGCTTATTCAATTAACTCAGTGTGTGTGTGTGTGTGTGTGTGTGTGTGTGTGTGTGTGTGTGTGTAGGGGGTCACATTGGGGGGGCTATTACTGTCTTTTCTGAGGACACACTCGTACTTATAACACACGGCCACACACTCTCATTTACACAGTCATGTGCCGTGCGAGTAATCTCTGCCTCACACACACACACACACACTCACAGGGAGCATAGGTTAGCCGCTGAACTGTGGAAAGGTTCGGTGAACTTTGACTGTTAATAACAAGAGTCCACGTCAGATTTCATTTCCTGCCTGACTCTTTGCCCTTCCTCTGTCACTTTTTCCTTTTCCTCCATAATTTCCACCTCTTTGTTCCCTCACTACTTATTTTCCTGGAGTAAAACCTTTTGTCATGGAGTTATTTAGATATTAAAATCCATCTTTCTCGCCCGCTCACACATCTAAAAACGTCTTTCCTGCTGTAGTTAAACATTTGTGAAAAGAGACCGAAGCTTTTTACAAATAAGAAATGTATCAAATCAGCCCTGGGAGTCCGTTTTAAGCAATTTGACTAATCATTTAGCAGTTGTTGTGGCATGAAAAGCATAATTATTAGCTCCGCTTTGGCCCTGGCATCCCTTTTTATGTGTGCTGTTAATAAGAGAGAGAGAGGAAATGTTAAAAAACAAACAGATAAATGAAAATATTGACTCATAGTTTGACAGTAAAATGCATACAGACGACGTTTTGTTGTTTCAAATAAAAGAAAACTACACTACTGCGCAGCATGGGATCATGATGTGAAGGAGGCAGGCACACACACACACACACACACACACACACTCGCCTATTAATGGAGTCTTTTCCAAGTCACAAGAAAGACATTATTTTGTGATTTCTCCATCTGACTCCCGTGCCTTATTGAGTTATTGGTAGTAAAGTGGGTCGAAGTGTCGTGGCTGAGAAAGCCAATTATCTCCTCCCGTCCTCCGAGACCTGTCTTTAATTATCAACTTTTTATAACTCCGGTCTTAATGATATAGCCGACGGTGTCTCCATCTCTCTCTGTCTGGATTCCTCCGTCTGTGATGTGATAACTCTGTTTAATGAAACAGCCGGCGGGTTGCGCCTCCGAATCTGACATTATAACCTTATTTTAACATCCTATTTCAACATGGATCTCTACTTCTGTCTGTCTGCACTCAAAGAAACCACTACCATCAAATTAAAAAAAAAATTACCCTGATAATTAACCACAACGGTCAAAATGAGAAAGATAAAATAGGAACGGTAAATTCTCCGACTGAGTTACTTTACGCCCTTTAACAAGTGGGAGCAAAAACGTATCTGACTTTAAAGAAAATCATTTACAGTAGAAAGTTTAGTTTCCATTTATCCCTTCAATCGTTTTTGAGTCAATTTCACAAATGATTATGTTCAATTTAATGTGATTTTTTTTTTAAAAAACTACCTTTTCCAATTAGATGGAAATGAAAGAAAATGTAAATCTTTCAACATGTACCTACACTTTTTGGAAGATTGTGACTGAGATGGAAGTTTTTTTTTTATTTCATTAAATTAAAAAAAACTTCCTTCCTTGAAAGGAGTATTACACTAACTTAAATTACCTGTAAAGTGTCTTTTTTTAAACCACATAATTCATAAAAAGAAAAAGGAAAGAAAAAGTCACAAAGTTGCATAGTTTGAAGCATCACTTCAGTATACGACCACTGTGCTTGTATCTTCATAAACTACAGGTGTTCATAAGTATGCTGGGAGTCTTTGTGTGTGAGTCTTTAAAATTAAACAGACACAAGAGACACGTAAAGAAGCAGAGAAGAAGATGTGATGCATCTTATCTGAACTGTGTCCTGTTTAGATATTAAAAGGCTATCAGAGATGTAAAAAACACAGCGTGACGACAGCTCTTCACTCATCTCACACATGTGGAGGTGACGGAGCGCACACGTTCGACAGATTTAAAGTACAAAAGCAGCAGAAGAGCTCTCCGCAGAACAAGTGGATTGTTCTCCTTCGCTTTAATAAGCTCTCCATCTTTTTCAAAGTTGCTCTCCTCGTCCCACACGACAGATGTAACTGTAGCCGGCCTTTGGCATTTAGAAATTAGACAGCAGGATTCGAAGCTCGCCAACGAGAACGCCGGACGACCCTCGCGGACGTGAAGCGTGATGAGATGTTGTGATGATTCAGAGCTCAATCTGTGGTGAAAAGGATCCGCGGCGGCTCGTGTGGCCAAGATTTGTAAAAGAGTTTGCAGCACGGCGCCCAAACACAGAAAAACAGAGTAAAATGAAACTGGCGCACAACAAGATTCTGCAAGATATTCAGATGTTCACATGAAGTCTGAGAGGTCAACAGCAATCATTTATTTATTAAATGTTTCCTGACAATAACACATGATTCAGATTATTTCACTGCTTCCAGACAGTCAGATTTTATGGTTAAACACTAATCAGAGAGACACGTCAGAAGTCGTCGCCTGAAATTACCTCAATGAGAAGAGGGGATGTGAAGGTGAACTTCATCTGGACAATGGGCGACAGTGAGAGTCAACACACGGAGAGGAGTCACGTCACAGCCCTGATTTGTCTTTATCTTTCTGATGCTGATCAGCAACTCTGATTCACAGCAACACGTCCTGCTTGTTCTCATTTTATTCTCTCAGAAACTCCTGAATATTTCCTCAAAACTTTTGCTCTTTCAGGATGAAGGAATATTCTAACAAAACTTGAAACCAGAACGTCTGCAGGCTTGAAAGGAAGCATTCAGTTTGTGTTTTAGCTCTGTTTGGCAATGCAAAATGAACCACAGCTTCCTGATAGTAATAATATACGAACAGAAAATGATAGCAGCTGAAGTGCCTTGCTCACAGGCACCTCCAAAGTGATAATAAGAGAACAGAAAGTTTTGCTTTTTCACTTCCCAGCAACAGTCTCGCCAGGCTGCTGCTCTATCAAAAGATGTATGAATGTTAAAGGTATAACGAGGAGAACTTCCCAAGAAAACAATGTAGAGACAGTTTATGGCAAATAGAAAATCCCTGAGTGACAGTAGGAATATGTGGTGGCGTCTTTATCTGCCTGTTTCTTCATATTTTGCTTTGTTTTGGATATTTCCTGTCAGTCTTCGGACGGAGGTGTGCAGTCGGGGTTCGTCTTTGAATGTTGTGTTTTTCAAACAGCAACCCCCAAATCCCGCTGTGACGCGTTCAAGGATTTATCAACGCAAAAGAAAAGCGCGGAGCAGCTCGAACAGCCCATTTAAAGTCTCGAGACGCCAAACAATCTCGAGTGTCCCCGTCTAATGGCATCCAGCTGCTCTTGAACCAGGGGGGGCCCCCAGAGTCCGGGTTCAAATTGCCACCGGTGCCGTCGCGGGCTCTCAGACGCTCTCGAAGCCCTTTGGCCCCGCAGTCTGACATTACATGATGATGTGTGTCGGTCTCTCTGTGGCTCCTTGGCTCTGCCCCGTAGAAGGAAACGACTCAGAGATTATTCATTGCAGGATAATGACGGTACAGCAGCGCAAGTGCCAAAGGCTCTTGATAGACTGCCAGACAGAGCAGTCTGCATCTGTGTGTGTGTGTGTGTGTGTGTGTGTGTGTGTGTGTGTGTGTGTGTGTTGATAATAGTTTACTCGGCAGAACGGCTGTCTGAAAGAGTTGGAAGTGTCTCTGGCTGCACTTGAACATGATTTGGAGCTCATTCAGACTCAATTTGCTGCAAAGCGAGAGAAAAGGGAGCAAGAGAAAGAGACGGAGTAACACAAAATGACGGATGAACGAGGAAAAGAAAGAGGGAGAAAGAAAAGAAGAAAAACAAGCAAAGGCACGATGAGACGACATCCACCCTCCTCGTCTGTATCCTCTCTGTCCGACTGCTCTTCTTCTTCTCCTTCTCTGATTATGTTGAAGGTTTCGTGTCGTTCATACCACAATAACACATAGGTTGTCAAATGATTGTGTGTTAATTCAACTAAACTTTAATGATAATGCATCATTTTAGTGGTCCACACATTTCATGCTAAGTAGTTGATTGTGTTAATAAGCAGTCAATTTGCATTTCCTGATAAACTACGTAAGAAATGACCAGTTATTTATTTCATCCTCACTTGGAAATTACAAAATATAATTATAAGATAATGTTAGGTTCATTTCTGATAGATTTGGGGTGAACTGTGGGGAAATTTGGGGGAAACAACCTACATTAAATGGTAATCATCTTCTGCACAAAATGAAATTTACAGACTTCTTATGAGTCATGTGAAAGTACAGCTGACTTTTGACTGACTTTGACTGACTTCTTTGTCCTCATCTTCTCTCCTTTCGCTGATTATGTTGAGAATTTAGAGACTTGAAAGTCATGAAATAGAAACTACAGTGACAGTCGAGTTTCACATCATTCATCCAAATTTGCATCTTCAATCTGTAGATCGGAGAACTCAGTGGGGTGGTCTCAAACGTGCTTGTTCTCTCTGTTTAAAAGTGCCAGTCGTTAGCAGGTGCAGCCTGGAGAAAGAAAATACATGACGGTGCATCATCTCCGGGCTTATTAATCATTCAGCTGCAGGCTGAGCCGCAGACATCATTTGATGACTGTGGAATTTGTAGACAAACACAAAATACATTTTCACGGCATCCCCATTATGTTGGAGATTTCCTGCCAGGCCCGTGACATTTTTTTGCCGGATCCTGGCATGATAGGGGGTAGCTAGCAAACAAAACCTCTCTCTTCTTATTTGCAGTCCGATGTGGAGCCTCCAATAATTCCTGTCAAAACCGAAATGCCACTGGGCACACCTTGCAGAGGTCAGTGTATTTGGAGATTATAGATTAATGAAGTCGAACTTTGGGCCAAAACCTGGGGAAATATCAAGTTGATGTGCTTTTTCTTGCACCGCTCCTCAGGGGAACACGACTGCAATAATAGCCTTGGTCATTTGTTTTAAAAAGCCCGTCCTGCACAGAAATGAGCAGCACTAATGTGAGTTCAAAATGAATAAGAATCTAATGTGAGTTATCTAATCTTACTTACTTCAACACATTTTCTGCTCTCGCTAACTTCACTTGACTTTTATTACAGCAGCGTACAGATGCACACAACGTTTGTACTAAACTGGTGAAGATCCTCAGCTCACGATGTGTTCACTGACCCTTCAGATCACTTTTTATATCCACACGCCCGCAGTGATCCGTGTGTCGTAAATTTCATCATTTATCCACGTCTGCGAGGGTCTGTGCAGCTAAAACATGTGTGACTACTTTCATATGTGCAAGACGCCCAAAAACACAACCACACACTCGTCTTTGGTTCATTTTTGGACAATATCAAAGCTAACTTCAACACTAAAACTAAAAAGAGCCCTTTGAAAACGGACATGGTAAATTTTCCTCACTTTCTCTATATGTCACAAATCGTCCCAGCAGCAGACTGAAACAATATTCAGGATGTGAATTTGACTCCTCTGTCCACGCAAATCACTGGTTTTGTTGGCTAACTGTGTTTAGTTTTCTCATGTTTTCTTTGTCGAATAACAGCAAACATTCATTCACTGTAATATGTCCATAGTTCTGTATTCATGAGTATAAGTTACACACATGCAAGAAGTCAAACCTAACATAAACTATATATGAAGAATTATTCATCTGTGTGTATAAAGGATAGCACAACGGCGCAATAGTGATCAAATGATTGTGTGTACAGCAAATACACAATTTAAACTGTATTTTAACTACTTCGTATGATACGAAAGTTGAAAAATAAACACAGTGCAAAGGTTTTGACTTGCTTGTCCTGAGTACGTGAGTGCTCCTGATGACTATTATTGCTGGTCAAGTTGACTTTTCACTGCAGGACAAAACGACCCTCAGGCCACCAGGAAATGTCCTGATGATCCTGAAGAGCTGTCCACGTGTCCTCTTATAGACACTAACATACATGTTAAAAGAGACATACACACTCTAAAATCGTGCATGCAGATGGATAATGCGCAGGAGCTTCATACACACAGGTATACATGCACATTTAGCATGCAGGTTAATCACTCAGAGCACATGCAAGCACGAGTAGATGCCATGAACACGCCCACTCACGTGAACGCTCACCTTTGCCACGCTCATACTGTATCAGTCACATGTCGAGATGTGTGAAAACACACACACACACACTCAAACACACTACAACTGTCACACACACTGTCCTTGTGTGGAAGGTCAGGGCAGCCACCCTGCTGTGTGAATGAAAAGTATAAATAATAAATGGGGGATAATGTATGGTAAGCAAAGCATCTGAGCAGACCAACGACAGCAGCTCCTCCACCTTCCCTCTTATTTCCTTATTTTTTCTCTTCACCTTCTATCTCTCTGCCTCCCTTCATATTCCTTCTTCTTCCTTTTTTTATCACCTTTATATCTTTTTCCTCCCGTCTCTCTCACCCTTTAGGTGTGAGGGTAGAGGGCGAATGTAGTGACACAACCTCCTTTAACCCCTAAGCAACCCCTATGTTGCCTCCTTATCTTTTCATACAACACACACTGTATTATTCATCACACTACACGCACGCGGTATAGATAAAGAAAAAAGAATAATGGAGAGGAGAACAAGAAGCAGATGGGAGGAGGAGGAGGAGAAGAAAGTGACTTATGTTCATACATCAAACATTCGCTTCCTCCTTTATGTACGTCACTCTCGATGCCTACGTTGGAAACAACGGGGGGAATAAAAGAGAAAAAAGGAAAAAGCGATTCTTCGTCCCTGATTGCGGTTTAATAATGCAACATGTGCATGACTTATGTAGCTCTCTCCACATGACGTACATTAAAAAAACACTTTATTCCAGCCAATTCGAACAGGGCAGGGAAGTCAAGGGTTACTGATCAATAATTGAAAAACACACACATACACTGGTTATTGAGATAAATAAAAGAAAAACATTGCCCGAGATATTACAATATCCCAATCTTCAGATCTTGTGAGATGTTTTATGGTCCCTGTTTTAGTTCTGCAACTTAACTGACGTCATTTCCAGAACGTTTAGGTCCATGTTTTAATGGCGTAAGTATGAGAACAGACAAAAGGTGGTTTATAAGTGTTCATATTTATGTTGAAAGGTAATAAATCTACTTTATATTTATCATTGAGGTCGTAGTGGGAGGTGGGTTTCATATTTTGCCCCTCTCATGTATATAAATCAGCAAAATATTATAACCATCTTCCAGTAATGAATAATAAAAGCAAAGAGAAACCCTGGAAAAAAAATCACTTTATGTGGTGTAAACATTTCCTTCCTGTCCTGTTTATCATCCTGCATCCTCTTTGATTTATCTCCGTCTGCCCTTAGGGGGGAGAAACATCTTGGACCGGAGTACATACATCATGCATGCAGTGATACGTGCAGGCTGCGCTTATGGAAAGCAAACACACGTCTCCCGCGTCCTGAAGTAACCTGCTGCCGGTATTCGGTTAACAGAGGCCTGTGTTAACGTGTGCGGGAGACTGAATAATAACGCCCCTTCGTGGGAACTCCGAAATGAAAAATCTCCTCAACCTTTTGAGTGGGATCTTTTGAAGGAGCGAATCAGATCAGATTTTGAGCCTCTTCTGATTGTTAAGCGCCTGCCTGTGGAAAGTGACCACCAGTTACATCAGAGGCCACACGATTCAGTGTTACACTGAATAATAACCTGTCAATATGGTTGAGGCCGGACCCACATGGGGTCCTGTAGCATGTGGAGTCTGCCACGGCCCCGACCCCGATGCTGCGAGACCCAGATCGTCTGTTTGGCTTCACCAAAGACTGTAAATCTGAATTTTTTTTTTTTTTTTTGCTGGTGCTGTTAAGTCCCGCAACTGGAGGTGATCCCTGCGAATCCAATTTGTTCGTCTGAACTTGCCGCATGTTTGAACTGGGGCTTTTTTTTTTAACCAGAGAGGCCCTGAAAAAGACCAAAAGGACACAAATCCTGCAGAAGAGCTGCTGCAGAAGCTCTCCCAGTCTTCATCTGCTGCAACATCCAGTAACGGAAACGCTGGATATCACGTGTGCATCTGTGTGTGTGTGTGTGTGTGTGTGGTGTCAGATAATACCACAGCAGCAGGTTGTTTGAGCTGAAGTAGCTTAACTGTCAAATCACAACAACTAACATGCCTGAGCAACAAGACCCAACTGTGCATGTGTGCAGGTGTGTGTGTGTGTTAAGCGATGATGAAACATGGGTAGTGTGCTGTAGTGGGCTGCTCCCTACCTTTCAGAAATCTCAAAAAACCCTGCTGTCTCCATGACAAGCTCCACACACACACACACACACACACACACACACACACACACACACACACACACACACACACAGCGATCCTAATTGCTGTCTCTTGCCTGCAGGGTGAGAAAATAGGCTACCTGAAGGCATCTCTCTCTCTCTCTCTCTCCCACTCGTTTCCTCCCACCTCTTCTCTCTCCTTCTTGCTGCGTCCCCTCTCCTTCCTCCTTCCCTCTCTCCTCCTTCTTGCATCTCATTCCTCGTCTCCTCTCCTCTCATTACTCCGCTCTTTTCTTGTCGTGTTTTCCCTCTCTCCTCTACTTCAGATTGCCCCCCTCCTTTTTTTTCTTTTTTCTTTTCCTTTCATTCTGCTCTAGTTGTCTCCTTGCCTCATCATGCTACCTCTCGACCAGGAGACGTGAGGAAAGGAAGGGAGAGGTCGGCGAACAAGACGAGTGTGTTTAAAAGATGTTCAGCTGTCATTTACGCCCACTCTGAGACTTGTAAGGGTCACGAAAGGAGGAATGAGGAAGGAAAGGAAAGGAGACGGTAAATTAAGGGAAGTAAAACGCACCCTTTGTCTCATTCATTCATCCTCTTTCCTCCTCTTGAGATGCGCCGACGTGATCACAAGCCAGCAAAACGACCTCTTTTCTTTTTCAAATCAAATAAAGCACCAGCAGCTATTAAATTACAAATTACAACAAGGGGATGTACTCAGGATGTCACATGAGTATTCCTTGATTAGCTTTTTGTTTTGCCATTAGAAGATTGGCAGAGACCGACGGCTCTTTTGAGATGATTATACCACCCATCAATGCTCTGCGCGGCGCCGCACGGTTAACGCCACGTGAGCAAACGGAGCACAGGTAGAGCGAATATCAGTGCTCCCTCACATGTTATTAAGTTGATTAAATAGCTTTTTGCCTTTTTTTTAATTAGCGTCGTCCTCATTAGAGGTGTGTGCACATCACCGTGCCGCCTCTGAAGCACATCCTGTCTCTCATTTCGTTGTTGTCCTCATAGCTTGTATTTTAATCAAATCTCTACTTTTATTTTACCAGTATTTCTCATTTTTGTTCATTGGTGCATCTCTTTTACGATCCTCGGGGGTGACAAGAGTATCGTCAAAGGATTTTATAGACTGACAGAATAGGAATGAAGTTGGGAATGAAAGTGTTCGATTAATGTTTCCTGCAAAAAAACCCAAAAACACCCAAAATACTCGTTCTGCTCCGCAAACAGGTGATTTAACAGCTCTGTGCATGTCAAACAATTACAGGAGAAGCACAACGACACCACACGGGATCTCTAAAACATTGGTGCAAGTTCCCCAAAGAAAAAGTGGAGCTGCAACTTTGGATGGAAATCACATTTCAAATTTTGGTATGATAATCCTTTTGGTTTGCTCTACTTGTTGGATGGTTTGTAATCCCACATTTCTTTGAGATTTTAGCAATGAAGTCAATATAAAAGGACTCATAGGCCATGCTTCCTTTATCCTACATGCATCCATTCTTCCATCTGTTAATCAATTTCCTGCCACTTCATACTGTGGATGTAAATACTGTAAATACTGCGCTGCCCACTCACACATCCAAAACAGAGACATGAGGCAACATTTGCATCACGAGGCGTCATTTGGAGTCGAGTTTCTGTCCATCAGGTGAAAGTCTAACACTCCTTTTATCTCATGTTTGGTCTCCACCAACTCCTGGAAACTTCAGCTGCCAGATGTTCGTCTTTATTCACTAAAACTTTGTTTACTTTGCTGTTTTATGTGCGACAGACGTTGTATTGTGTCGAATATCGGTGACAGTAGTAGGACTCAACCAGGCGAATGTGAAATGAGCTACATCAGGTTAATTATTGATGGCTTCAGGACTATACAGCACGCCCGGTGATTTTACATCTGACTGAGTCATTTGATTCAACTTTAATGCCAACAATAACTCAGAGGGAGCTTCAATAACTAATCAAAGCCATTCATCTATTTTCAAAAACTTTTACAGCTCAATTTTTCATCTTTCGTGCGGAAAACAGAGACACTTTCTCTTCACTGACGGAAGTTTTCAGACGTCTGCGAACCCCCGACGCAGCAGATAAGGCCAAGACAACAATTAACAAGGCCAACTCCTCAAGATGATTGCGGTAAAAGTGTGGCGACGTTAGCTCCTCTCTCTCTCCGTCTGTCTCCCGCTGCTTTAGATTCAGCTCACACTGGCTGCAAACTCGGCGTATCGCTTTCTCTCCTGTCCCACCCTGCTCTACATTCTTTTTATACTCAGCCAGAGAAAGAGAGAGGGAGAGATCGCAGGTTCAGAGGGCTGCCCTCAGGCGTACACACACACACACACACGCACACACACACACACACACACACGCACACACAGGTTATCTCTGCTCCCATGCTGCTTTATTTGCTTTATTCACACAGCCTGCCATATTGTTTGAGTGACGCAACAAGGCGGCAGGAAGATAAAGCAATTTTCTAACTTTTCTTTAAACACACAACTTTACAAAAAAAAAAAACAGAAATAATAACAATGATTGCAAAAAGCAAAATGAAGAAATGGCAAGAATTAAAAAAAAAAAATATTCCAAGATAAACGGGACAAATTGGTGTATTTGTAAATTTGT